>APFE030563086.1:14859-40091 GCA_000404065.3 Pinus taeda
CCAAAGATTATTGTAAGCGACAGAGATCCCATTTTCACTGGAAATTTTTGGACAAAATTATTTTCTTGTCTTGGGACTTAGTTAACTCATAGCTCATCTTATCATCCTCAATCTGATGGGCAAAGTGAGATAGTAAAAAAATGTTTGGAAGGATATATTTGATGCTTCGTATCTGATAAACGGACACAATGGGTCAAATGGTTGCCTCTGGCTGAATGGTGGTATAACAGTTCCTTCCATACTGCAACAAAAATGACCCCATTTATGACACTTTATGGATATCATCCACCATCCATCACATCATATTTAAGAGAAAACTCTAAGGTTCAAGTAGTGGAAGATTGCATCAAGCATCAGCAACAAGTTCTCCAACCCTGAAAGGATAACCTTACCTTGGTGTAGAATACAATGAAACAGCAGGCAGATCAACATCGCAACAAAGAAGTTTTGATGTAGGTGATTGGGTATTCCTATGGCTACAACCATATAAAAAAATGTCCCTCAAGCAAGCTAAGAAGGATAATAAATTATCACCAAAGTATTATGGTCCGTACAAGGTGTTGCAAAAGATAGGTACTATGGCATACAAATTGGAACTTCTTGCAGCTTTCCGAGTGCAACCAATTTTCCATGTTTCATGCTTAAAGAAGGTTATAGGTGACAAGATTCCAGTTCAAACAATATTTCCAGAACTTGATGAGGAAGGAAAAATCATATTAGAACCTAAAGCATTCAAAGAAACAAGAACTCGACAGCTACGAAATTGATCAATTTCAGAGTATCTCATAAAGTGGAAGAAATTACCCGTTGAAGATTCCACATGGGAGGATACGAATTTTATACAGAAGCACCCAGAACTACTCAAGCGTTGATGACATCACTTTTTTGAAGGAGAGGGGCATGTTAGGTCCCTATAATACTAGTGATTCCCCCATTACTATTGTCATTGTATCCCTTATTGTTATTTTTGTGCCCCTATTGTCCCAATATTGTTATTATTGTGCCCCATAGAATCCCACTATTGTTATTTTTGTGCCTTTATATTATTATTGTTAGTTCGGCTTGGTTATATTGTGTCCCCTTAGACTCCTATATATAGAAAGGAGATTTTCTCATTTCAATCATCCAAGAATTGTTCATTTGTGTAATGTAAAGGAGGTTGCCCCCTCGAAGAGGCTAAATTCTAAGGCGTTGATCTATCTTTTTATCTTTTTGTGAGCTAGTTTCATAATAGTTACAATGAGGCTCAAGTCCCTTTTTATTATTGAATAGTAAGAGAAAACCCTAAACAACCAAAACCCTAACCCAAGGAGATGTAAGGCCAAGATTTTATGGGCCCCATTGGGGTTAGTTGGATAGCCAACTTCACGGGGTCATGACTTGGTCATACTATATCTGTTTGGCACACATGATACCCCATTAGAAAGATCTCTCTGAGGAATATGGCAAAAAAGACAATTTTCTTAACAATTTTTTGGCAGTAGATTGCCAAAAAAACGTCGTTTAGGGCCTCAAAACGTCTCCAAAAGTTTAGGACCCAAAAAACTACTAAAAATAGTAAACTATGCTACAATTAAGGAAACTGAAAGGAACAGTTGTCGGGGTCCAAGTGGGATAGGTGGGTGGACACCAACATCCACCTTGATCATTGTTTCAGATACACATGTATGTGGAAAAGTCAACTCAAGTGAGGTGGTGATTACAAGGAGTGAGGTGATAATCATGAAGAGCAGGGTAATTATTGGAAGGAGTGGAGACAATGATTCAAAAAAGGAAGTATGTGCAAGACCCATGTCATCACAATGGTCTGAGCCTTTACCATAAAAGGGATATTAAGTAATATGCTTGACTCCATTTGCACCATCGCTCATTTCTAGAAAACAAAACTTAGAGGATGGACAAGCTAGTACTATTAAACTGCCTAGGGTGCCAAAGAGATACTTTGAATTGTGGTTGCAGGTGCTACAGGAGTAGCTATAGGATGGTTTGAACTATTAAAAGAGGTCAAGAAGAAGCTACAGGAGGGAATTGAAGGGTGAAAGAGAGCCAAAGTGACCCAAAGTTTTCCTCAAACCCTTATGCACATGACAAAGCTATTTTGAAAAGGAGTAAGTGATCCTTTCCCTCTCTAATTTTCATACTGCTTCCTAGGAAAGTATGCTTGAAATAAGTTCCTTGTAGCAAATTGTTATATAGTAATTCCCTTTTACAAATTGTTGTGTGTAAAGGAAAGATACGGACAGAAAAAGAATTTTCTTTGATATAAATTATAGCATCCTTCTCCCTCACTGATGAAAAGGAAGTTTAATATTGTTTCTACCTCTAAGATAGCTCTATGAAAACATTGAAATTCACACCTAAGTAATCCCAAGAAGGAGTAGTAGAAGAAATAGGGGGAAGGTTCAATATAAGAGAACCCACATACACAAAGAAAATTCATCAACATCCTCCCGTGGTAAATATTTTTCAAAGACGTGAATGGTTGGGTTTCTTTGAACTGTTGAAGGGGTATGATGATGACATAACCCACGAATTTTCCATGGCACTAAATCCTCAAGGAGAAGATAGTGCCACTACTGTTTTCATAAGATTAGCCATCTCCTTAAGTACTAAAACCATAATTAGAGTGACCACCTTACCCTTAAGGACTCGATGGAGAAAGGGGGAGAAAGTAGTAAGTGTTACAATCGAGAAGAAATTTTTCATTCATAGAGAGAAGCCTATAGAAGATAATAATAGATTAAGAAGAAAAAACCTACCTTACCCCTGGGATGAAGTGGCGTATCACATTCTCAAGTATATATCCTATGAGGAGATATTGAGAATTGTATATGCCTATCATTTTAGGTTAATCCATGAGTTAAGATTCAAAGCAGACTTACCAATCCCATAGAGACTAAGTGTTCCCCATTTCCTCCTGCAATCATTCATTGAAACAAGCCAGAAGGTGAGGGAAGGGAATCATCAACACATTTCCCACCATGACCTCATTAATTTAATTGTGATGGATTCTTTAAGTCACTTAAGGAACCCTGTCCTATGGACTGATTTTATAGACATGGACCGAGAGGTCTTTATTGAAACCCAAGCATTCATACCTAGAGAAACACCAGCCTCTAACATAGGAGGTAGGGAAGGAAAAAAAGAGGAAGAAGAGGTAGAAAAAACAAAGGAAGAAGAGGCAAGAAAAACAGAGGAAGATGAAGTAGAGATTAAGGAAAACGAAGGAGAGATAAAATTAGAACAAAGAGAGGGAACTGAGGATGCTTCTAACCCCCAAGAGACATAGAAACAAGGACATCAAACCAATCTCTCTCCGGGACATACTGAGAAAGAAGTAGCTACAACATTGCCTACTTTCGTCACACCTGTCAAGCCCAAAATGAGGCAGACATGACAAGGTCCCCTATACTTCAAAACAAGAAATAACACCAAGATTAAGCAAGGGAAACCACAAAATCCTTCAAAAATTCCTATCACTATTGAAGAGTCACCAAGAAAAAAGGAAGAAGTAGGACATAGCGAAGGGAAGATTGAGGGGTTAGCTCCCCTAAGGCCAAAACCAAGGCACCTGTTATACCTGTGGGAAGGCCCACCACCACGGTAGTCACCTTAAAGAGATTTAAGACATAAAATTCCATTAGACAATTAGAAAAAGAGAAGCTACAGGAGGACACAGAGCAACTACAGGAGAAGCAGGGGCTGCTATAGGAGAAACAGGAGACACTACAGGAGAAGAAAGAGGATCTACAGGAAGGAGAAACCACCTGAAGAAAGGATGAGAAGGGCGCCCAAGACCTATAGGAGACTGAGCCACAACCCAGTCTAGAATCCTACTAAAGTTTTATCGAAGGATGTAAGATTATACCCCACAATTTATCCATCCCACTCTTCTATGAATTAGAAAAGGAAAGAGGAAAGACACATAGATGGATGCAGATTTCCAAATTAAAAATTGTAGAATATGTGGGCCTAATGCAGGAAAAGATCAATGAAATAGGCAAGGAATTAAGTGACCCAAAATTAAGGGAGTCAACCATGAGGGAGAAAATATAGGCAAAGAACACAAGACTAAAAGAACACTTGCCACTATGGAAACTTAAGTCTCTCTATGGAAGTCATATATTGTAGGAAACCATCCAAATTCTATGCTCTTTTCCTCAAGGATCAGTGGCTACAATTCTAAATAAAGACACTAGCACAATATACGTATTTTCCTTTCCAAGACTTCAGGCAATTTATTGAGTTTTGAAAAAAGGTAACTGTGGAGGATAGGGAAAAACTAGTTGAGTTTTATATGCATAACCTGATCCTAACAAATTTAAATTTTTGGGACCCAAATTCAAGATTGGGAGACGTGAAAATCATGGAATTATCATCTTTTAACACATGAGGAGACAAGGGTTGAAGAGGTAAAGAAAATGATGGAAAAGGAAGAGAAAGATCCCTTATACATCATAGAAGAATTGGTAAACCCTACAGTTGTCATCAGAAATCACCACCTCATCTCCTCTAATTCTGATTTAGCACCTAAGTACATAGCAAGCCAAGAGAAATTCATCCTACATTTTGAGTACACTTTTAGGATGTTAGGAATAGAGAGTCTATAAGCTTGTCAGAGAATGTGGGATGCCTTACCCCACAGTCTGCAAATAAGAGAGTATCACTCTCCTGAAAGGCTAAGGAATGCCTTGGAAAGAACCTCATTGTACAAAAGAATCTTGCAAATAATGAAGATTAAATGGATAGGACTCAAACTCAGTCAACCCTTGTTGTTGGGCTTGCAAGAAGGAAGAAATCAGGAAGAAGACCAAAAGGTATTAACAAAGATAGAAACAAATGTTGATTTTTATCCATAGGAAGGTAGACCATGTTGGGTGTGGAGCATGATTATTTAGAGGTCTTTGTTTGGGGGGGTCGATCCCCCCCGACTGGGGGGTCCAGGGGCTAGCGTTACCCTAGTGGGGATTTCAGGGGCAGCGCCCCTGAAGCTAAAAACAGATGTAAAATTTCCTTGTAAGAGTATAGTAATTTCTAGTTAATCTGGGCCATTCATTAGGTGGATGATCTGACAGTAGAACTTATTTTTAGTTTAGGGTTTTTTTCCCTAGAAGGCAACCCCTCTCTTTGTATGACGACATTGTATTGAGGCTGTGAAATAGATGTGTATTCTCCAAGTGAGAAACAGAGAGGTGAGGCTGTGAGAGAAAACAGAGGATATTACAACGGATCTACTGTAAGTTGTGTCTCTTCATTTTTCTGGATAATAGAAAGGAATGATTGGCTGTTCGGGGTGGACGTAGCCTAAACTGGGTAAACCACATATATCTGTGTCTCTCTAGTTTTATGCGTTTTCTATCTTTATATTTATGCAATATTCTATGTGTTCCATTGCTCTGTAATATATAATTTTCTAACAAACCATCTGAGGCACCTTGGTATGTCAGAGACGCCACCAAGGCCATGAATGAGCTTCATATGGATAAATAAGTTTCTCATAGGATGAGCAACACCTTCAGCAAGGGGTGATGATGGGTCCCATTAATAGGTATATTTGAAAGTTCATTATGTTATCCTCTAACCCTTAAAACTATCATTTTCTCACATTAATTCACATTTTTAGTCATAATATGCTTAGTAAGAAGATTAAAAGGTGTTTTTCATATTGTGAGGCCTAATGTGATTTAATTGCAAGAAAAAGAGGCATTTTTTAGGAAATTTCTATGCAAGGGCTTGATGGAGACAACCAAGAGAGAATCTAGGGGGCTTGTCCACCTCCTTAACTCTCTAACTCGGCTTAGGATCACAGGATCCTCACTCATGGCTTGAATTCTCTAGAAAACGAGGGACTCCAAGTCCATGTGAAGATCAAGGAGAACCAAATCCACAATTCTCGAAATCTTGGAGGGAATCACTCCTATTTTGAAGGGAGTTGCGATCAACTACCTTTTTGTATAAATAAACCAGTTGAAAGGCTCATTAGGATTAGAGTTTCTGATTCAAATAAGAGTATCTATTGAGCCTAGTGCTTGACATTATTATTATTAACATCCATGTGACGTATGAGACTACTATTTTCTGCTATTGAGAAGTTTACCATTGATCTGCATTTGAGCTAGTTTTAGAGGGATGAAACCTTTGGATTTCAGCCCAACCCGGAGGCTTTAGTCCCTCTTCTCTATTCCTTTCTTATTCTTATCTCAAATAATTTAAGAGTGATTGGAAATATTTACAATCTCTGTCCGAAAACATTTGTTTATGATTTCTTGGAAAGAGATAGATGTTAGTTGTAATCCTTTTGAATTTTTATTCTCTGCAACTTAGGAGTTAGTTTAGTGATCAGAGTAGTGTTGTGGAATAGAGTAGATTTTAGGAAAATTCAACTCATCTTTTCCATGATGGTTTTTTTCACTGTGTTATTAGTCATTTGATGCATGCATTTGGCTAGCTGCAAGATTTTATTGATTTTCAAGTGTGGGCATATCTTCTGATCTCCATGTGGACCTTTCAATATTCTTCCTCTGCACCTCACATTGCTCTCAAACTCTGTTTCCACAGTCATTTTGTTAAGCAAAATATAGGACACCATGGGCATCACCCTTGGTGCAAGATAGATCTTTGAGAGGTCCTAGGCTTGGCTAGGGGGCTCTCCTAACCTTCATTCACTTCCTCCTACCTTCATCCATATTTTCTTGTCCTTAAGCCACCATTTATACCTCAAAAGGTTCTAGGAACCCCTCTTGTAGCAAATCAGGGCCTACTGTAGCAAATCAGGGCCTCCTGTAGCAATACATGACCTCGTATACCAACCTCTTGCAACAACCCTGTAGCAGTGTTCTTGTCAACAATTTTTTATCCCCACTTCGATCCTAGCCTAGCTAGGTTGAATAATGGCCCCAAATTTTGATTTGATGATTAAGGAAGGCTCTTATACCACTCCAACTTCCTCCTTTCTTGACTTCAAAAAAAAGTTAGAATTAGCATTTTTTTCATAAGCATGTTAAAAGTTAGATTTGTTATTTTCAAGAAAATGTAAAGTAGACCAATGATGCATGAAAGTAGGTCACTGATTTGATTAAATGTGGAAAGTAAAGTAGTTTTACTTCTGCAAATAGACTAGCACTTTCTCTTTCATGCAATGTCAGTTAGCATCTACACTTGAATGAATAACATTTTCACTTTCATAGTTCGAATCAGGTTCAATTATGCTTTCATAAGAAGTTTTCAATATATGTAGTTGGAGGAATGGTCTCTAGACACCTTGATCTGATTTCATGACTGAGGGTGACATGAGTATAACCTAACCTAATATGCATATAAAAATTTCACCTCTAAGTTTGTACAAACCCTGGGTTGATAATTTGGGTTGAGGAGCCCTTGGGAGTTGCAACACTCTTGGTGCAATAACAAGGCTTACCAATGATAATAAACATATCACATATGAAAATAAGGTCAAGGGCACAAGGACTTTCTTTGTATCATTTTCATGACTGCCCCAACCTTGTCCATTATCACATGGACCAAATCAGCCCACTTGGCTATCATACTGCTATCCACTTAGTCATGGAGATATCATATGTTAACACATGTCAAATAAAACCTGAGTTTTTAGAGAAATTCTTGTATTGTTGTTGTTATTCACACAACATTTTTCATCTTGTTCATAATTTATTTTCTTCTTGTTGGCATATTTACGAGCGATACTTCAATCGTACATCAGTGATGGTCTTTCCCAAACCATTGCCCAAGCCTAACCTTTCTCATTTTTTTGTTCATGCTCTTTCATTATTCACAAGGCCTATTTTAGGTCATGTGTCTATTGGTCCTGCTCAACTCTCTTACCAGATCCTCATGGCCTTCCTGCCATTCCCAACCAATGTTCCCAAGGCCGCCAAAGCATGAAGAACAAAATGAAAAATCCAAAGGGAAAGAAGGAAACTATAAAAATAAAGAAACCTTTGATAACAACCATAAAATCACATAACAGAATAGTATGGCATATATTATCCAATAGTAAAATAGAAATTCAAACATAAATTATTCGAGGAACAAAAAACATAAAATATTCAACAACATAACAAATCAATCCCCGTGATTTTTGGAATTTCTCAACACTTCATGAGTAAGGCTCAATTCGAGCCCTTTCCATGATTTCATTCAGTCTCTTCAACTGCAACCAACCACAAAAATTAAACTCAAGCACTACACAATTTATTTAAAATTAATTACATTACTTCAACAACAACAACAAAAGGATATGTAATCCATATCTAATCATCCATCTCAACCATTGATTCTAGATAACTATCATGCCTATTTTCCATGACTGCATAGGTCCCAGGTGCATTTCGAGCTACATCCTCCATTGTATGTGACTCTTGCATATTATGAAATCTCATTTGATTTATTTGTATCTAGGGAAAATCTATATGCAAAAGGTTCTCCCCACATTTCGAGCGTATTATGGACTTCTTCCAGGACCCATCCCCTTCATTAACTTGATAAAAGTGTCCTTCATAACTTGTGTTGAACTTCTACTGAGTTTTACCTCTGTTTGGTGGTGAAGCTTCTTACTTTCTTCATATGTTTATGTTCCAAATTTCCTTGCCATTTCCCTGAGTTTCAAAACTTCATTTTGCATTCATATTAGTCTTAAGCTTTGTCTTGCACCTATATTGTTTGTAGAAGTTCTTTATATTTCTAACAATGCCCTCCAAGGCACGTAGCTCATCAAATTTGAGCCTGTCTTTGAAGGAAAATGTAAACCCACTGAAAAATCTTTGGACTTTTAACTTTTCCTCCTAGACGTAGGGACATACCAAATCAACTCTAGGAATTTAGTGACATACTCATCATCAGACATCTACCCCATTTTGAGCTCATGGAACTTCTTTGTCTTGTTGCCAAAATATATTTCAGACAAGTATTTTTCCTTGAAGTGTTCTTAAATTCTTTCCATGATATCTCCTTTTCTCTTATGCCTCATGTATTCATTAGATCCTCCCACTACATATCTACCTTTCCTTTTAGGCTAAAGGTTTCCACCCTTGCTTTCATATTCTTAGAGTAGTTATGAATTATGAAGAACTTTCTCATCCCCAACAACCATGATTCAACATCTTTTTCTTCCTTTACCTCACCATCAATTGTAGGACGCTTGGCTTTCTTAAATTCTTTTACTACCTATTATTTTTTCCTTCTTCTATGATGATGATGATGATGATTATAATGCCTGATGTGAGTGTCTTCAAGTTATTGCTAATGGATGCTAGTCCTCTTCTTTAGAGTGTCTAGTAGAGTACCTTGTTTCATTGTATCTTTAGTTTTCATTATCTGTCTCTTTCTGGATTCGCTCCCATCTGCTTCATTTGTTGGGGGGAGTTATTCTAGCCAAATATTCAAACTTTAACAACCCTATGGTCAATGTAAATATCAACAACATAGTCATTCCCAACACATAGACACATTTGGGAGCTAGCATCAATGTCACAACCTGAGAAACCACTGAAAGTTTCATATTTTTAGGCCTTGTAAAAACCTCCATGGTATTACAACCTGATGATCGTTATACCATAAAAACAAAGGAAATCTTGGAAAATGTTTTCATATTTGTAGATTCTTGGGCGTACATTATTGACTTCATGGCCCTAAAACCCAAATCCACATTGGGAGGCTAGTCATTGATCTTGGGACAACCATGGCTTGCAAATAAAAATTCCTATATTAGTTGTAGGTCTAGAAACATGATGATCTCCGATGGGAGCTCTACCAAAAAAATCACTTATATCCCCAAGTTAAGTCCAATATTGATCTAGAAGCTTCATTTTTGGTAGATGGGGAGGATAATGAGGAAGAAGGGGTTACTCACCAAGTATGTACAATAGACCCATATTTGACCCTCACGAATTAAATTGGGAATGAATAGGTTTGTGAATTTATAGCCTCAACCTCTCCTCATACAAAACACACTCTTAATTGGGTATTGGAACCTGATGTCTAAGCCTCTCACTTGATAAAAGAATGCATCATTAGAAGATCATATTTCACCTTCTAATGAGAACTTAGAATCAAATACTAGGTATATAGAGCTTAGCCTTATAATGTTTATGAATATTAATTGAAGGATCTCCAAATCTCAGAAGGAACAATTGATCATTCTTGCAGGACATATTGATTCCTTTTCTTGGAATTAAACTAACATGAAAGGAATACATCTAGATCTACATACCCATCATATCTACATTAAGGAGCCTGATTCTAGGACTATTTGTTAACTTGAACAATGGTTGATTCCAACATTAAGGGGGATAGTTAAGGGACAGTTACAAAATTTTATATCCATAAATTCTATTTATCCCATCTCCAATAGCCAATGGGTTTCTCCCCTTGTCATTATACCCAATAAAAGTGGAGAACCTATGTAGATTGAGAGAATTGAACAAAGCCACACGCAAGGACCACTTTTACTTACCATTTATTCACGAGGTCCTCGATATATTGGTAGGAAATAAATGTTTCTATTGGACCAAAAACAAGAAAGGTGGTATTGGATTTTTTGGCTACAACCAAAACTAGATTACTCCAAAATACCAAGGTATGACTACGTTCACCTGTCACAGGGAGCATTTTCCTAATGTGTGTTACCATTTAGACTTTGTAATGCTTTTGGTACCTTACAATGAGAAATTCTTAGAGTATTTTTTTTATTTAATTAATGACTTTGTGGAAGTGTAGATGGATGACTTCATGACCTATAAAGATGTTTTTCACACAACTCAATAATTTGGAAAAAGTGTTGGAAAGATGTAAATAATATAATCTATCTATCAATAACGAAAAATGTGCAATTCTATTAATTGAAGTCATTGTTGACAAGAGTACCAACCATAAATTTCTCCATCTTGAGTATCACAAGAAAGATATCATACCCATAGAGACAAAGTTGAATACTTTAAGGACTATATTACAATTGGGCATGGATTTATCTGAAGCAAAATATAAATAATTCCATAGATCAGTGATTTGGGTGATATTCATCAGGATACCTTTGACATCACACATCTATCATTTAGAAAAATGGGATAAATTTCATGGTAAGTTCATAAAGAGGAAGGAATTTCAAGTTGGAGATTGAACCTTGTTGTTTGATTGTATATCCAAGGACTTCAAGGGAAAATTCCATACTCGTTGGTTATGACCCTAGAGAGGGAGAGAGAGACAGAGATAGAGACAGAGTAATTTCATAAAGAGGAATGAATTTCAAGTTGGAGATTGAACCTTGTTGTTTGATTGTAGATCCAAGGGCTTCAAGGGAAAATTCCATACTCGATGGCTAGGACCCTAAAGAGAGAGACAGAGACAGAGGCAGAGATGGTTGGTCCAACAATGACCTTGAAATCATTCATCTAGGGGGATCTCCATCTAAATAAAGAAAAAAATAAACCAGTTGTGAAAACCCCCTTGGGAAGAATTGGACAAGTATCATAAGAAAACTAGTCCATTGGCATATAGTACAACGAGAGATAGAGAGAGAGAGAGTAATAAAGTGGAAAATTACTTGGTCTTTTTTATTTGTCTTTTACAAAAACACTAGGACATAAAGAATTGTTGCAACACCTTATTATGTCTTAACACCTCACGAAAGTTGTAACACCTTGTGATGGTTCAACACCTCATGATGTTATAACACCTTGTTGAAGATACAACATCTAACAATGCTAATACACCATCGATCTTGTAACCTTGTCAAAGTCAAAACACCTCATGATTCTACAACACGTTTTTGATGTTGCAACACCTCGTGATGCTACAATAACCGATCGAAGCTACAACATCACACAACATTATAACGATTGATAATCACTATGTTGTTAATAAAGGTGTGACTTAGATACCAACATGACTACCAGCATTTAATGTCATAACCACCAGCAAAGACCAAAGTGTTAATTCCATTCATGAGGTAAGCATAAAAGAGGTATGTTCCCTCTTACATATGACATGTTTCATTTGATTGACATAAATTGTTAATTGGTTGACCTATCCCCTCATCATTCACATCATCCATTGGGCATGAGTAGCCTCCAATATGAATGGGGAAAATTTGTGATGGCCTTGTCACTTCACCATTGCCACAAGCATTCCCTGCACCTTTGCAATGATTTTTCAAAACAAAGAAAGAATTAATTCTATTCTTAATTGCAATTACCACTGCTAACACAATTGCATTTATCCAAAGGTTGTAAGTTTTTGGTTTCATTACTCACTCACTACTAGAAAGCTATATACTTTCTTTGCAACCAATCTAGTTGAGCTATTGTGTTTTTTTGTGCATCTATGGGTGGCTCACTTATCCATCACGAACCCATAGACATGATCTCGTTGGAGGCATATGAACATGCCTAGATAATATTTTAGGTTGTAGGATGGTTAGTATACATCAATAGGTTATAAGGTGTTGATGAAGGAATTTATTTGGAGTTCACATTAAACCTGCAAGATAACATAACAAAAGTCATAGGAATTATAAGTGTAGTGGATGAGGAGGTGATAGTTGTAGTAACAAGGATAACATGAAAATGGGAATAGTGGTTTTCCCCAAAAGACACCATTATTGATCTGAAAATGGGGCACTTAGGCTTCCTGTCTAACTTACAAGAACCTCTCCCACTTACAAAGCTTGAATATTCCCAAGTCTTATTGATTAACCAATGTGCAATTAGATGTGTGCTTGAAAATATAATGGGTGTATGCTTATGTTTATTGTTGAATGTTTATGTGTTTTTAAGTATATTTTCTTGAAATGATATAACAACAATTAAAGCAGCAAATATAATACAGCAATTAAACAACACAAATAAGACAACAATTTAATTAGGATTTCACCCAAAACTCTTGGGCTATGTCTCCATGAGATCTAGGCAACTCAACTAGGCTCTCTGGGATTATGGCAAAGTCCTTTTAAAAGCTCTTGGCTCAACTCCACTATTTTACACAGAAACAATGGGTTTAGGCACCATTTTATCCCTAGCCCTTGAAGCCCTCGGCTCTTCTAGCTCTCGGCTCTCGCTCTCACTCTCGACTCTAGCTCTAGCTCTTGGCTCTGGCTCTTGGATCCAGCTCTTGGCTCTGGATTCTTTGGCTCTCTGTAGCTCTCTGTATTTTTATTAGCTTTCTACGCTCATGTCTCAACCCTACCTTGGCACTGCCTCTGTCATTTTGTGGCTTTTAAGCCAATCGGTGTTGTCCATTCGTTTCCTCTTCTGGGCTCTCTAGCTCCCGGTCTCTGTTTGCTCAAATCCACCTCTGAGCATTAGCAATCATTGCTAAATGCCTTTAGGGATGATGGCCACCTATTCTGTAACGGAAGGAACCATTGGTGCTTGAAATCCCTTAGAAATAGTCGTTCCTTGTTTACATAGAGAAACAATTCCTTGTTTACATAGAGAAACAATGTAAAACACGGGAAATCTTCCAAAATGCAGTCTATCGGACTTCAAATTATATTGCATCCACCCTAATATCACATATGTGTTTGTGTTTGATCCAATACATCGATTCGACGGATCAGAGGTTTCTCCCCTTTCTGCTTAAGTCTGGCCCTTTCCCTTTTTCCGATGTGATTTCCCTTTATAAGGGTTCTTTTACCATTTTTAGGGGATTTTGCCTCTTTTTCTAAGGAACAAAGGGCATCTTCTTTGAGTGATAACTTCTACATCCTAAGCCCGTTTTTTCCCATTCAAGTTGTAGTAGATTTAGAATGAAAATATCTCTGTCATGGGGCTATGTCTAGGAACTTCCTTGGAATTTCATTTTCCTACGTGAGGAACACTTAGACTTAGGAGTCTATCCAAAAGTCCATTTTGGATCATGCCTTACCACTAAAAGAACTTTTGGTCTCCAAAAGAATGATATACTGATCTGAACAGTACCTGAGAGTAACAACACCCTCTTCTTTCAGCCTCCACACACTTGCCTTGCATAGTGCCCCTGAACCAAAGTATCTGACCACTTTCCTTCTTGGATGGGTTGGTCTTCCTGGGAAGAACTGTCTTCCTCTTTGCCTCCCTACAAAACTTTTGTTGAAATGGTCATAGAAGGTGGTTTGAACTTCTTTGCCTTGAACATTGATCCAAGTTGGCTCAAACAAATGTGAAGTTCATTTGCTCCACAAAACTTTCATTTGTATCTATTTGACAAGTTGTCAACAACAACAGAAATACAGACAACAACTGGATGGCCTAAACTCCTGCTTCAACAAAAGAAACAGATTTCACAGCTTGTGAACACCTCCATGTCTTACATTTGCATACAATGATGGACTAGATAACAAGCCCACAAAACATGCCTTTAAACAATTGACTCTTCAAGTCAAGCATGTAGAAAAAGACCATTAGGAATCTTTCCAAAATATGAAACACTTCATCATTATCTCCATTTGCAGACCAAGTTAACTTCTCCCAAGTCAACATTGCATCACATGCATGTCAAAGAAATCAACCCTACAAGTTAATTACACATACATGTTCAAAACAAGGAACATCAACATCCCTGTGTCCATGCACATCATGCTCATGCATGCATTTCATCCTTCAATTTTCACTTAAGTACACTTTACTTTCGAAGCTGAAAAGAAATATCATGTTGCAACAATAAAGTGAGTCTCCTACTCAACTTTTCCATTCACCTTCTTGGTAAGAACCTACAACTTGCATCTCGTTAACAAAGAAATGCAAATAGATGCATCAATAGACATGCAACTTAATTGGATAAGAACTCTAGCCATTTCTCACCAATCCCTTTCAAAGATACTACCTTTGTCTACACACCAACATCAACATGTGAATAATCTTGAGACACATCAGTCACGGAATCTTCCTTTCCATTTCTGCCATCTTCTCTTTCCATGTTCTTCAGCTTTTGTGGAAGCATTGCTAGATTCAGAGTCCAACATCTTTCAGCAAGATTCCCTTGCTTATGGTAGTAAGTGAAACACATGTGCATCCTCTTGACATCATGATTTGCCTTGTCCAATGGTCATTTGGATTTTTGCTTATTTTCCTTCAAATTTTTCCTATATGTGTCCATTCTCTTCCAACATCTAGAAAAATGATGGTTATCCAAACCACAAAAGGAACATGCAATTCTTTTCCCATATCTATGTGGAAATCTATCATGATTTGCAAAATAAAAAGGAAGATGATTAGAACCAAATTTATACCTTTCTCTTTCACCTTTATTTCCTTCATGAGGAGGTGAAGCAAATGAAGAAGTGGCTCCCTTTGGAACCCCATCAATCTCTTCAAGGTTGTTAGAGTCTCCCCAACTCTCTGGTTCAAGTGTGTGCTTTTTGAACACCTACATCCTGCAAACGATGTTTCAATCTATTGAATTCCTCCTTAATACAACCTTCACGCTCTTGAAGACATACAATGCAACTCCTTCTTGGAGTTGTTTGAATGGTCTCCATGGCAGCTTTGTAACTTTCTCCGTAAGATTGTCCATAGCCAAGACCCAAATACTTATTCCTTTCCTCAATTATTATTGGCTCAACAATACCTTGTGCATGTCTACCCAAGCCTTTTCTTTCATATCCCATCTTGGACATTAGCTTGGAACCTATGCCTTTGGTATGTTTTTCAAAAGAACTAATATAAGCATTCTTAGAGGAATTTGAAGACAAACTAGAATGGCTTACCTCATCTTCAAGCTGATACTTGACCAAGGCTTCTTTGGCAACAAAGAGTTGTGACTCCAACACATGCATACTTTTCAAGTTCATATTTGCAATATGAAGTTGCCTCTCCATTTCCTGTAGTCTGTCGAAAAGCAACTACTTCTCTTCCTTCATGGAATTCAACTGCTCTCTAAGTATGTTGCTCTTCCTTCCATCATCATACATTTCTCTCACCTTGTCCATCATGATGGACAAGTCTTGCTTCAAGTCTCCATCATAGAGTCCTTTGATGAAGGAGGAATTTGAGGATTCACTTGTAGAAGTTTTCATTACACCAATGAACAAAAGAACTTCAAACAAGATTAATAAAGTGCTTTATTAACCAACCTTTTGCAACAAACCTCTTGTGCTTCAAGGATTGCTTTGAGGCCCTTTGGAATAGAAGAATGCCTTCAAACCTTCTTCCTTCTTTTCCTTCCGGGACTGAGCTATCAATAGCTTTCCCTTCACCTCTGCAAACTCAAACAATAGTCAGTCTGCAAAACAAGCATACAATCAGCCTCTTGTTGTTCAAACACCTTTTAGACAAGCAATATTTGCTTTGTCAATCAAGCATTCTAATATAACCTTCCTTGAAGGTTGGGTTAACCAAACTTAGGCTTTGATACCACTTGATCTAAAAATGGGGCACTTGGGCTTCTTGTCTAACTTACAAGAACCTCTCCCACTTCCAAAGTTTGAATATTCCCAAGTCTTATTGATTAACCAATGTGGAATTAGATGTGTGCTTGACAATATAATGGGTGTATGCTTATGTTTATTGTTGACTGTTTAGGTGTTTTTAGGTCTATTTTCTTGAACTAATATAACAACAACTAAAGCAGCAGAAATAATGTAGCAATTAAACAACACACATAAGACAACAATTTAATTATGAGTTCACCCAAAAGTCGAGCTACATCTCCATGAGCTCTAGTCAACTCAGCTAGGCTCTCTAGGATTATGGGAAAGTCCTTTTACAAGCTCTTGGCTCAACTCCACTATTTTACATAGAAACAATGGGTTTAGACACCATTTTATCCCTGGCCCTTGAATCTCTCAGCTCTTCTGGCTCTTGGCTCTTGTTGTGGCTCTCGGCTCTAACTCTAGCTCTTGGCTCTAGCTCTTGGCTCCAGCTCTTGGCTCTAGCTCTAGCTCTTCAGCTTTGGATTCTTTGGCTCTCTGTAGCTCTCTAGCTTTTGCTTAGCTTTATACACTCTTGTCTCAGCCCTACCTTGGCACTACCTCTATCATTTTGTGTCTTTTAAGCCAATCAGCATTTTCCATTTGTTTCCTCTTCTGGCCTCTTTGGCTCTCGGCCTCTGTCCACTCAAATCCCCCTCTGAGCATTAGCAATCATTGCTAAATGCCTTCAGGGATGGTGGCCACCTATTATATAATAGAAGGAACCATCAGCACTTGAAATCCCCCAAAAATTGTCTTTCCTTGTTTACACAAAGAATCATTGTAAAACACGGGAAAATCCACCAAAATGTAGTCTATCGGACTTCAAATTATATCGCATCCACCCTAATATCACATATGTGTCTGCCTCCGATCCGATACATTGGGTCGGCGAATCAGAGGTTTCTCCCCTTTCTGCCTAAGTCTGGCCCTTTACCTTTGTCTGATGCGATTTCCCTTTATAAGGGTTTTTTCCCATTTTTAGGGGATTTTGCCTCTTTTTCTAAGGAACAAAGGGCATCTTCTTTGAGCGATAACTTCTGCATCCTAAGACCATTTTTTACCATTCAAGTTGCAGTAGATTCAGAATCAAAAGATCTCTGCAATGGGGCTGTGTCCAAGAACTTCCTTGGACTTTCATTTTCCTCTGTGAGGAACACTTATACTTAGGAGTCTATCCAAAATCCATTTTGGATCAATTATCATCCATAAAATATTAATTCTTACATAAATAAGAGGAATTTATAAAGAATATGAATGGGCTCAATATGAAATATTTGACTCCAACATAGGTAAATGTTGCTTACTTCATCTAGAAGTACCTTACCTATGAAAGACACCATGATATCATATTTTGGTATTAGTTGAAGCTCTTGAATCAACTCTAATGTCAAAGGTTAGTTAACATCCCTTTCTTTCTTTGGAATATCTTGCAAAAAATGGCACCAAGTGTTCAAAAAGGTTATTAACCTATGGACTATCTTTCTTGCCAAATATTATAATTCTCTTTTTTTCCTCCATATTTTTAGGCATTTTTTAGTTTTATGGATTTTATCAAATGAATATTGGATGTCTAGGTAGGGATTGAGACATTTTGTGATGTTGTCATAATTGTATATGGATTAGATGATATGATTATTTTACCTATTAATTTGCCAATAGAATCATGGGAAATAGAACCAACCGCACCATTGACATGTGATCTTAAGTTAGGTTTGGATGGATTCATTTATGGCCTACGATCATGTAATATTATATCATATATCCTTCCATATTGGGAATAAATCAAATATTAATGCCAAGGACACAAAATTACTAGCTTTTCAGCTACAACCTATGACATAACTACATCCTTAGTAGTTGGACGTAACAACAATTTCATGAACCAATTTATTGGAAATTGATCTAGAATTTTAGCTTTGGTGAGCCTTCACTAACTTATTCATTCATTTATATGATTAGACATAAGCATGGAGATACTATGATGTAAATATTTAAAAAAAAAAAAAATCAAGCTCATGTGACATGGGAAGTTGGACATGTGCCAATAGTGACATCACCAAAGATTAAAGTTTGTTAAATGAAGCATTTGGTAATCCAATACACCTATTTGTGATGTTCCCTATTAAGGTTTGTTGGAAAACATGTAACTTAATGCTATTGTCCATACATGTGTTAGATTAACACCATAAGTGGTAGGTTATGGCGTGCATGTAAGGGCCTTGTCCATTTTTTTATCAAACTTGGGTACGAAGAATGACAATTTCATGGGTATTTACAAACACATGGGTTGATTCTTGATGGGGTGATTTCTCAACCTAGATAGATTTGTTAAATTCAAAATTGCCAAGAAAGGTAACTTCATGTTGGAAATGAGTTTTGGTGGGTTAATTATGGACCTTGTGGTCTTGATGGAATCATATCCCCCCATCTTACTTACCCTAGTGACATTATTTCCCCCAATTACATTACCACCCTTAGTGACAGTAGAAACACTGACTTGTTGGACCATACCAAGGATTAAGCTTCAACAAAAAGGAAAAGAAACATTAGGTATCACCATACTACTTATGGGTATACAAGAAACACATGGAAAATTATCCTACCAGTAAAACAAAGGCTTTTTTCCCCATCAAAAAATGAATTTGGTTGCATATACTAATCTATTGAAAGCGGGAATATTAAAGATTGGTAAACTAGTAGAAAGAATAGACGAGACTAGCAACATTCCCCAAATCAAAACACTTGATGTCTAAGGCATATAAGCGAAAGTGGCTATCCCACTTACTGATGTAAATAAGGTGGTCATTATGACTTCACACTAGAGCAAGTGGGAATAGGTCCTCCCATATTAGATAACCCACTAACTCTTGACATCATGTGAGGATTTCTAAATAACATAAAAGAATCACCTACATCAGGTCCACTCAAATGAACAAGTAAAGGGTCTAAAGCCTCAATCAGAGGAGGTTGAAATTGGGTGGAGGAATCTTGTCAATTAGTTCAATCTCCATATGTTTAGACTCCTCAAAATTTGATGTATTGAGGTAATTTGTACTATGTTGTTGTTGTCTTATGTGAAAACCACCATCACCTAGTGGCTAGTACTTCCCTATATTTCTGGAGGAATCCCTCACTACCTACAAGAGTGGTGAGAAGAAATGTTATCCATGGTGAAATATGCTATTGAATGTAAGGAAAAAGGAATCTAATACCATCTATACATAATTAAACATCGAGCACACTCTAAAAAATCCATAAGTTACAAAAATAAGCAATTGGTAGTTAAAGGGGCCTTTATGAAGTTCTAAGACCAACCAAGAAAGGTGGAAGAGATATTTATGTTAACATGCATGAAATACCTAAGGTGAAAGTACCATCATGAACATGAGCACCCTTTGGATGAGATAAATGGAAGATTATGCATCTACCTTACACACCACATGTACTTCTCTCTTGTAATCACTATAGAACTGCCTATGTGGTACCTTAAGAAAAGCCAATAAGTTTACCACTTCATAGTTGGTGCCTAGTGGCACTATTCATAGATTAAAGACTCTTTGTATGGGAAAGGAATACATGAATATGCCCTTAGCCTGAAGTTGTATAGAAAATTAATGTCATCTCAAGGACTTTCCACTTAAATCGAAAACCCCTCCACATGCAATAGTGCCACCAAATAAGTGAAGAGGGTAAATTTACTCCAGTTGCCTAGCTTGATTGCATTACTTGATACATGCATTAGATGGAATTTCATTGCAAATGCTCATTTCTTGTAATGTATTTATTTCTCTTTACTTAATTCATAGTTCAATTATGTGGCATTGGAGTGTTTACTCTCCAATCTTACACTAAGCTCTGGAACCAAGACTAATGTATATTGGCTGGAAATAAAACATCTACTTCATTTTAAATTAATCCTCATTTTTATGTATATCGTTGTAGCGGCTACAACCACCCTCCAAAATTTTTCATTTTCTTCGTTTTGGAGCCTCCCTTCCAACCTTCACAACAGCTTGCCTTGCTTCATCAAGTTTACAAGCTTCATTGTTTTTCTTGCAAAAGACAACTCGTTGATCGCAGCCTGATGCACTCCCCTCACAAGCTGATCACCCGGACTTGGTCCAAATGCAAGTTGAGTAACTTCCCCAAGAAAATTACGCATTTTTGGAGGGAAACTATCCTTCCCTCTAGAAATTGCAATCCTATCTGGCAACCTACTGAGCTCCAAGATTGCACAATTCTGCCAGTCAACACTCCCAGCAGGAATTGCACAATTTTCCCTAGTAGGGTTGCTAACGCCAGAATTTGCACAAATCTAGGTAGCAATCAGCTACTCTGCCCAGAAATCGCACAAATCTCTTGGGCAGCTAGCCCAGCTCCTAGCCAGAATTGTTCATTTTTCTCCAGCAGTCGAGCAGTTTCTTGCATGTGCAGCTAAGTTGACCAGTTACCTCCGGGACTGAGCAAAACAGACTTGCATGCATTGGTTGCTTCTCCCAAGGCAGCATGCAAAGGCATCCCTTGTTTCAGGGATCTATGTTTAGCAGTTGGAGGTTACATGTGTTGGAATTATGATACATATGTTGTACTTGATGGCAACCCACTCATCTCAGATGATAAATTATAGTGCAACAAAGTTCACAGACTTTTATGTAGAGAAAAGTTTATTCCATGTGGAGAAAAGTTCACGGAATTTTATGCAGAGAAAAGTTTATTTCATGTGGAGAAAAGTTCACGGAATTTTATGTAGAGAAAAGTTTATAAAATTTTATTTCATGTGGAGAAATGTTCACGGAATTTTATGCAGAGAAAGGTTTATTTCATGTGGAGAAAAGTTCATGGAATTTTATGCAGAGAAAAGTTTGTTTCATGTGAAGAAAAGTTCAGGGAATTTTATGCAGAGAAAAGTTTATTGCATGTGGAGAAAAGTTCATGCACTTTCATGGTTGGTTCATGGTATTAGTCCGACAGTTTTTGATCCTATGGTTTTGGTCCATGGTATTGCATCCAAAAGTGTTGATCCCAAGTATTGGGTTCATGGTATTGTGTTATTATGGTTTTGGACCGTGGTATTGTTAAAGCCTAAGACTATAAAAGAGGAAGGAGATCATTTGGAAAAGGATCATCTGAATTGTTATTGAATATATGATAAAGTGCTAGATCTGGAATACTGTGATTGGGTTATGGTGCAGATCTGGATCTGAATAAAGAAGGAACCTGAGCGCAAGGAGAAGGATAAGTTATGTTGATGGGTCATAATCTTTAAGCTTGAATGATAGTATCTTCGTATGATTTTGATCTGTTATATGTGGTGCTTGCTTGATCTATAAATCAGATAATCTAGATTAATTAGTGTTTGAATATCTAAAAGAGCAAATTATCCTGTATAGATCTGTATGCAGGTTTCAGGTTATTAAAGCAGCGTATGTCTTTTGAGTTGTGATCTAGCTGCTTCTGTTCATTGTTGCAGTGTTTTGGGTTCAGATTTCGTGTGTGGTTACTGTTACTGTGATTTGGATACAGTTGTCAGAGAAGTGTCTACTTGATTCAGTGCTAATTGGTGAAAAGGAGATTGTTTGTTGTAGAAATTCTTGATGATTGATTGATGTTCATGGATCCAGTCTGAAAATCTATGAAACGTGGTCCCTGGAAGAAAGAGAAGGTTGTAGCCTTCTGTAGGGCAGCACCTACGTACTAGTATCTTGGCTAGTGAAAGAGCTAAGGGGATTGTATCTCCCTTCCAGGAGAAGTTGGAAAATGAGAGAGGGTTGTAGCTCTCTGCAGGTTGCAGCCTGCGTACTGGTAAAGGACTGCACCAGTACAATTGTAAAAAGAAGTTTCTAATTAAAAGAGAAGACTAGAGACGAATTGCAGCAGGTGGTTTTCACCCACATTGGGTTTCCACCTTATATCTTGTGTTCTTGTGTGTGATTGTCTTCTGCTCTATTTTACTGTTTCTGGTTATTGGTTATTTTATTCTGATACACAGACTAACAATCAACATCTGAAAGATAAAGTAAATTATAAGTTTGCATAGTATACGCGGGTTTCCTTCTACATAGTTGCAAGTTTAATTAAGTGAAGTAGCGTATATCATTTGGATTTGAAAAAGGAGTATTTGACTTGATAATACTGATTCACCCCCCTCTCAGTATTATTTCCAACAACATGCAAGGATCATTTCAAAAACCTCCCACCAAGTGTCACTTTCCCTAGATTTATGGCGTGTGCATCACAACCTCGATGTTATTGAAACTCATCGACCATACGCTGCAAAGCTCATTCCTCGCATCAACCTTGCAACTCTAACATCCCACATCACATCTAGGATCAGTTGGCACATTCAACTCATCTATTTTGGGGTAAGCCTAATCCCCATGCCTTATGTTAACACTCAGGTTGTTCCCTGCTTCCTAAAGGGAATACGGCCGAGGTAACCACTGACCAATCTTGTAGTTATAGGTCCTAGCCTACCTGCAACTAGAGAGGGCTCTCTCTTTATAGTTTAGCTTTGTTTGATGAGTGTTTTAGACTAGTTATGATGCACTGTTTGTTTTGAATTTGGTGGCTTGGTGGATTCCTTTAGAACTGAAGTATAGATTTACAGGACAGTTTGTTCCATTCGGCAATGGAGTTGAGATATTTGAGCTTTTGAAAGTGGATTTGTGAAGACAGAGTGTTGCTGCAGAGCAAGTTAGGCATGTGTGAAATAATTTATCAGATTTGTTGGTGAAATTGGGGATTTAGTAAGTGAAAGGCAGTTAAGAATCTTTCACTATGCTAATGAAAAAACATGAAAGTGTTGCTTAAGAGAAATTAAGAATTCTTAAACAGTATTTACCATGTTAGGATAAGTTTGGACATGAGCAATTAAGAATTCATATCCATGGCTAGTCTAGCAGAAAACATATTTAGAAATAGAGATTGAGCATAGGGTGTTTGAAACAAATCCTAGGCTATTCTTTTTCTCTACTTACCAAGATTATGAAAGCATATAAGTTATGGAATAAACAGGAAACACATACACAGGTAAGAGAGACTTATTGATTCAGCACATGACACAAGAATTCTGCAACAAAAAAAGAGCTTTACATATCCATCTTCAGACAGCATTGGAACCAGAAATCTCCATCAGCAATTTTTATTATCAAAAAGTCTTCAGTATACAACAGAGCTCTTCAGGAAGAATTGTATTACAACCCACCCTCAATGCGTTATCTGAGGGGATATATATACAAAATAGGGTATAAAATATCTTAGTGGAAAGTTATGGTGCAATAAATTGCACCACCAACTCTCTTACAAAAAGTAAATGACAACATAAATATAGCTTTTAATGCTTAGGTAGCTGACATTCTTCTATCAGACAGATTTGACTTTATGGCTCTGGAAAGTAGGCCGTAGCAGTGCTTTTAATCCTGCGTTAAATTTAGGCCTGCTATTTGGGTGGATTGCTGACTCATCTGTATGCTACTTGCTGTACCTGTATGCTGACCTGCCTGCTGACCTGTATGCTGACCTTTCTCCAAAAAGGAAAAAAACAAAGTGGAATTATCTAGGAAAAATCTCCAACATTGCTTGCCACCAATCAGCTGGGGGTAGCTGATGTCTCCTCATTTTGACCACTGTCTCATCTGCCTCTGTATGTCTATAAAAGTTAGGAGGGACTTCAAACATATGATTTATTTCATGTTCAATAAAGAATAGATTCTCCAGCTTATCATAGAGGGTTTTCCCAGAGGGGGGCCCTACTTCTTCTATGGAGCTGCTGGATGCTGTGATCTGGTTTTCAACATAATTGTTGATCCTTGTCATATACTGATTATATGACAGCAGCTGTCCTGTACCAGTCACTAAGCTGGGCAGTCCTTTGTCCTGTAAAATAGCCATTTTAGCTCTGAATTCATCTATCTCAACCTTCATCTCCTGACATTTCCTCTCCAGTGTCTGAGTAAAATTCCTTAATGTCAGCACCTTCTTGGCTGTGAGGATTGTATCTGTTCTGCTGGCTATTTGTAGAGCAGCCAATTCTTCTCTAGTGTGGTTATTGAGAAAGTGAATCATTTTGGTGGCCTGCTCAGGCATTATTCCGAGGGCTGTCCTGGCTCTTTGAATCTCTACATGAGCTACTTCTATTAGCTCCACTTGTTCAAAAATTGCTTGAATGGACCTCCATTGGTCCTGTATAGATTGGCCAATTTTGGCCCAAATTATCTTTTTTATTTCTGCTAGGGTCTTACCTAGTAGCAACTCTTTCTCTAGAGTTTTTACTTTGGCCTCCAAGGCCTTTATTTCTCTTTTCTTTTCTGCCATAGTCATCTTTGATTTGTCATAACTGGCCTCCAGCTTGGCCAGTTTTTCCTTGGCAATATTTATTTCTGTGACTTGATTTTCCAGCTCTTTAACAACCTTCATCAATTCCTCCATGCCCATGCTGGATTCTGCTGCTGCTGTTGCTTCTACTGTTGCTCCAGTTGCTGATGTAGCTGTAGTAGGTGCTGGAGCAGTAGGAGGGGCTGTTGTTACTTGTGCTGGAGGGGCAGGTTCAAGGTTTGTTGAAGTTTGAGGGGACTGGGAGGCTGATTCCCCTTGCTTGTCCTGTATAGCTTTCTCTAACTCTACCTCCATTTGCAGTATCCTTTGGTTCATGACTAAGAGCAACTCCATAGCATTATCCACCTATTTTTCTTGTGCAAGCTCTGTTGTGTCAGGATGGATGGTAGGAGGCAATTTTTCCTGTTTCCTCAATGCAACTATATCATCCTCTTTTTTCTTCATAAGGGCTCTAACACCCTTTGGATCTTTTGGGTCATGTCCCAAATCAATAATT
>APFE030563089.1:10766-23100 GCA_000404065.3 Pinus taeda
TAAGATCCACCACCCTTTCCCCCATCAAGTTTGGTCACATAGTTCCACAAGGGATTTGATGTACCTTTCCCATCTTGTGCTTCAGTGTCCCCTTCAAGTTCATCTTCATCCCCTTCCTCTTCAAACCCATCCTCCTCATCATACATTGGGTCACTACTATTAGGACCAAGTTCATCCCCTTCCTCTTCCCCTCTATTCCTCACCCTTGCCATCATTAAAACCAAGAGTGGAATGATACATAGAAGCCAAAGAAACACCATCTTGGAATATGGATATAGGTAGTGGACAACCTGTAAATAAAGGAGCAAGTAGAAACAATGGGAAAGAGTAGGAGAGGGAGGAGAAAAATACAATTTTTTTTTCAAAAAAAACAAGGGAGTTTGGGCTTTGAACTTACCTCTTTAGCTCTTGTAGATGAAGTCCTCCAAGCTCTTGCTCCAAGCTCCTCCTCCTTCTCCTAGCTCCTCCTTCTTCACTCCTCCAAGCTCTCCTCTCTTCTCCTCTCCTTTCCTCTCTTCTCTTCTCCTCTCCTCTCTTCTCTTCTCCAACTCTCATAAACTCAAAGTGAGAAAATGAGAAGAGAATGGGGGCTTTATTGTTTTCTAAACTCACCCTAACTCACCCCTAACACACCCCCAACCCACCCCCTAAACTTTAGTTAGCTTATTTTAAAAAAAAAATTAAAAAAAAATCAAAAAAAAAAGACTTCCGCGCGGGTGGCGTTCGGGTGGCGCCTGGGTGGCGTGCGGGTGGCGTGCGCTTCCGGGCAGGTGGCGTGGCGCCACCCCATGCCCGAAGCGCCGGAGGAACCGCGCTTCCGGGCGGGCGCCACCTAATATGGCAGGAATCGCCATTTTCTCCCGGAATCGCGCCACCTGAAAACGGAATCGCGCTTCGGACAGCGCTTCCTGGACGCTTCGCCTCGGTGGCGCGCTTCAGGCTTGGGATCCGGGGGGGGGGGGCGATTCCTGCAACACTGCCCTGCAGGGTTTTACAAGGCAAGTTTTTCTCTCTGCAGTAGGTTTAAGAAAAATGACAGCTTACTGCTTACAATGCTGGTTAAAGGCCTCTCTTCTAGCCAGATATGATATGATCTATTTGAGAAACTGAAGAAGTATAAGCTGAAAATTATGTTAGCTATGAGGAACTTAATATATTTACAGCAGACTGCATTGCATTCTTTTGATGTGAACTGATGTAACTGTTTTTGTTACATTTATTAATTGTTAAAATCACGATCATTAAAGACATGGCTGTCTGTCGAGTTGATTGGTTAAACTTATGTCTAAGATTTAAATATCAAAGCAATGATGCACATTCTGTTGAGATTTGTAAGGGTCTAACAATTGAAATAATGAATCCCGATCTCACTTAAATTCTGAAATAGCATCCTCACATATGCCCTATGGAGAGATAGGGCTAGTGTGCTAGAGAGAGAGAGTGCAAAGGCCAAGAACAAGTGCTGAAAAATAGAAATACACTGGTATTCCTAAGAGAAAGATGGCAGTCACAAGAGGGAATGCCAGAATTAAGTGTACTTAGGCTTATAACACTTTGTATTTCAGATCAAGAAGATCACAAGATTAGACAATACAAATGAAAGCTTGAGTTGTGTATTTTTACACAAGTCAAGTGAGGTGTCCCTTCAAGAGGGGGTTATGGGTTCACAAAACAAGGTCGCACACCTCAAAAGGATTATTGAGTCTACATATCAAATTGACTAGGTCAGGTTTGAACTTTAACCATACCAAGTAATACCAAAAAAAGAATAAAGAACATGATCTTAGCCATCTTTAAAAGTAATAATGATACATAAGTTGTGGGAATATGTATAGATTACACTAATAATTCGAACACCTCCCTTTATGCTGAATTATGGTCACAAAGAAATGCCATTATAGCACAACATCCCCACTAAATGGTAAGCTTCCTACACCTATATGATGCCTCAAACTAGTGAAGGTGAACTCTGACAAGAATTTGGTGCAGATATTTGTACGTTGATAAGCTAAAGCAACAAAGATGGGCACAATGCATCCCAGAGCATAGAGATGGCAGATATAATGCATCGAAAGCTGAACATGTTTAGAAATAGGATGATCCACATCATTATGAATAAGTTTGATGTCATAGTAGAGAGTTGTAGGGCTCTTTTAAGGAAGACCCACTAATTAGAAATCATGTTCATCCAAACAAAATGCTTCCCAGCTAGGAAAGTGCTGCATACGCAGTCTTCGTAAAAAATAGAGCCACTATTTGTTGCTTCTTAGAACACTAGGAAATTGGTCTAGAACCAAGGATAAACAAGTAATCATAGGTGAAACCAAGCCCATCAAGATCACCAAGCAAGTCAACATAAGAGAGTCATTGAAAATCTAAAAGAAGTCAACATATACAAGAAGTAGCTAAAAGAAGTCGACATCTAATGAACATCAAGGAGTCAATGCCATTGTTTGGTCCTCCACATCCATTTGTTTAATGAAGGCATCAGGACCATCAATGAGAGTGTCAATATTTGAGTCAGAGTAACTCTTATGTGTAACCAAGACAAACTGTGGTTCGATGTCATCTCAAAGTGAAATGCTAAGTGACTTGCAAATGTCAAATACAAGAGGTGTATAGGTAAAGGTGAATTAAGTTTAGTAGTTCACTAAGTTTTTTTTTTGGGTTAAAGAGTTTTATCAATTCAGAAAAAAAATTGAGGGGGTGAGGATGCCCACAAGCCCCCCTTTTTGTGAAATGTGTCTTGCTTTTCTAGAGAGGGCACCCACAAGCTCCCTTGTTTGCAAAACATCTCCCGCAACTTGATGAAACATTTTGGGGTGCATTTCATAGAGTTTCACAAAAAGGGAGGCATGCCCCTGACCCTTTGTGACATGACCCTGTGGAACACTAGTAGGTAAATGCTGACAAGGACCAAGGTCACCTTTAGAAAGTGAATTGCCAGAGTTAGAAGAGTACATAATAGCCCTTGGCCTTTCTAGAATAGATGGATCATGGAGGAATAGCTTCAGCAATTTTGAGTTGCGTAGCTGCAGGGGCATTAGAAGGTGTAATCATTGTAGAATAAGAGACTTCAGGTGAGTTAGTAAGAGTCTCACCATCAATGCTCATCTAATTTGTTACTGTAGAAAGAGTGCTTGAGGAAAACTTGTAGGAGGAGAATTATCATCATAGTGTGTAGGAGAGAGATGCACTGAAACTATTTGCAAAACATCTGTAGAAAGTAGTGGGAAAGACCTTGGTGAACCATGATGAAGGACTATGACTTAATGAAAGGAAGGATCATATAGACAATGTCTCTGGAATTTTATTGTAACCTACCAGAATATAACTGTGACTTTTGGGTTCCAATCTGTTTCACTTTGTCTTGGGAATATGAGCCCATGCACTCAATACAAAATTGAAGGTTTGGAGCTGCAGCATTTCTCATATGGAGTCATATCTTGAATTGCATAAATGGGAATCTAGTTGATAATGTGAGTTGCATAGAAAATTTTGCCTTCATTTTCTTGCCTTGAAGCATACATTGAACCATCTCAGAGGATAGTTTTATTCTTCCAAACAATTACTTTGTCTACATGTGAAACAGTCTTCTGCCAAGAGATCTCGTGATCTTTGAATAATGTTTGGAAAGTATTGCTGGTATAAACTTCACAAGGAATAGTCCCGAGACAGTTGATATTTTTCATAGCTCAATTCTCCACTAATAGTTTGAAATCCTTGAATTTTTCAGAAAAAAATTATCCTTGGATTGAACAATATATATCCAAGTAAGACTGGAAAAACTGTCACTACAAGCAAGGATTATTTAGCTCCCCCAAGATATTGAGTGGTCATAGGTCTGCAAACGTCACTACAAACCAATGCAAGAGGTTAAGATGCATG
The DNA here is from genome assembly GCA_000404065.3 of Pinus taeda. NCBI lineage: Eukaryota > Viridiplantae > Streptophyta > Pinopsida > Pinales > Pinaceae > Pinus > Pinus taeda. The sequence continues at coordinate 14,655 of APFE030563089.1, forward strand.
TCTTTCTTTAAGAAAGGACTCTCGATGATTTTCCTCCAGTGGACATCCTCCACAAACACCGTCAGGTGGTTCAATTTGTCAAAGGTCTTCAATTATCTATGAATGACTCATATGTCACAAAGACCGAAAGTTGATATGATTCAAATGTTGATGCCACAACCTGCCAGCATAAGCCACCATAGCAACACATCGTTTCCGTGTTGAAAGAGAACTAGGCTTCCCCAACTTGTATGATATATATGGGGGCAACAACATTAAAACCATCATCGATGTCTTTTATTATCCATCAATCTGGCCACAATTCCACCTTTTTATTAGTGTGAATGATGGGGTAAATAGAGAGAAGACTGGGTCCTATTCCTGGGAAATGAAGGATTTCCCTAAACATGGTAATCTCAATGAGAACGTTACCCCATCCTAAAATGGGCAGAGTTGAGTTATCACCGATAATCACTCTCCTGCCATTTTGTTGCAGTCACTAATGAGAGAAAAGGTGTCGATGTTTCATCATATACCTGGTAGCTCTAGGGTCAGCAATCCATTCCTATGAAGTGGAGGAGGAGCTATCTGTAGAGTAGCCAAATGTGCATTGTAAGATGGATCCATTATATGTTACAGAACCTCTATAAAATCTAAAAAATTAATTAGGGTTTATACTTCTAGAACTGCTAGAAAAACCTAGGATGTTATGATCTAAGAAAACCCTAGTTTTGAACCATAAGATATGATGCCACTAAGTTACTAACCAATAGTTTTCAAATCAGCCAATAGAATTGAGCGTAAAGTTCACACGAACTCTGATACAATGTTGACATTTATAAGGGAGTTCCAAATCTACTCAAGTTCTGAAATAAGTTATAACCTTCTCAGTAGTGCTGTAGAAAGAGATATGCCTAGGGCATGAAGAAGTGCAAAACCCAATCACAATTGTTGAAAAATAGAAATACACAACTGTGTGCTTAAGAAAACAATGCTAATCACGTGAAAGAATGCTAAAATTTAGTACGGGTAAGCTTATAACACTTTGCTTTTCAGATGAGAAAGATCACAAGATAAGATAATACAAGTGAGAGCCGTCATACATGACAGAAATTTGGCTTGTGATTTATTTGTATGCTACATATGCACATATATAACTACATTGACAGAGAACCACAGTTATATTCTTTCGATTTCTATAGAATTTCTCACTAAATTGTAGCAGTCTTTAAAGCTTTATGCTTCTGTAGCTGTTATTACCTTGGGTAATTTGAGATGCTGTATATTGCTTGGCTTATGATAAGTTTGTGGTTGTCTCTCTAAATAGAAACAAATTAATGAATGAAAGCCCTGATTGCCCATATTGGATGCTGTATATTGCTTGGCTTATGATAAGTTTGTGGCTGTCTCTCTAAATAGAAACAAATTAATGAGTGGAATCCCTAGTTGCCCATATATAAAACTTATGAGAATTACACAGTCTTAAGGTTTTCTTTCTGAAAAATCATGATTTTATTAAATGACAGATCCCATTTCTGGGATTACTGAGTGCAAAGGAAACTGCTTTGGTCACATGGACCCAAAACCACAACTAGCCAACCATATATGAAAACTTACGAGAATTACACTCTAGGGTTTTCTTTCTGTAAAACCAGGATTTTTATTAAATAAAAGATCCCATTTCTGGGACTGCCAGAGTGCAAAGGAAACTGCTATGGTCACATGGACCGAAAATTACAACCAGCCAACCATGATTTATCAAGTTTTCCAACAAGGAACACAAAGCCAAGAGGCACCTCAGGGGGTGGCCTGACAACACCAAAATGACCCCCACAGAACTAACAGATTATAAATATATATGACTGGGAATCCGGACCTATTAAGGAATGCCCATACAATGTCAGGCATGAAAAAATTGCTTGAAATCCATTAAACCAGATGTTTGCAAAGACCAGCCTTCAATAAGCTAATACCCATTTTCTTTGCAAACCCAGACCAAGGATTTGGAACATAATGAAGAGGGCCTAATCTGCTTTATCACAGGGCTCTAGCTCCTCTTTGATAAGCACAGGGCTGGGTACCTGGTAGTTCAACAAGGTTTCAAAGTTTTCATCCCACATTGTTTCTTCTAAGACAAAGGAGCTACCATTGCTGAACACCTCATTGCAGGTGAAAATTACGTTCTGTTCCAGAGCTGCCAGCTTGCTCCCTATAAAATAAAAGAATTCTTATTGTTGCTTCAGTGTGTCCTTATGTTTTCTTTTTATATTAGTTGTCTTCTCTCTGGCACCTGCCTATACAAAATTCACTTCCTGCTTTAGCCCGATGGATAGAATATAGACCTCCAATGGAACTTGAATGTTTTGGGTCCCGTAGATGAGAGCCAGACACTTTAGAATTTTTTCTGAATGAATAATACTCCTTGATATAGCTATATGAATGTTTGTCATTTGTTGATCTAATATTATTAAATTTGTATTTTGATATGAATGCCAAGTGATTTGTATATTCAAGTGAACATATGCATGCTTTTGATGGTATTATTTTTGGGTGTATTCTACATTATATAATCAAGGATGTGGAAATCTTAACTTTATATCTTGTTTGGGTTATTTATAGCTCAAGGATTCTTGATAGTTCTAAAATTGTGCTAAATCTCTCATTATTTTGTGTTTCTTCCAGTGGCTCAGGAATTTGCTAAAATCGCAGTTAATATCATACTTAAAGGTGATGTGGCTGCTAGAGGATATGCAAAAGCAGCCAGTGCATTGCAAATAACAGTAGATGCAGTGGATCAGGGAGTGAAAATGCTCCGTGACATCTTCATAAGATCAGCTCAATCCAATTTGTCAGCTGTCCAGATGACTGAATTTCTTAAAGATCTTGGGTTCCATAGTGAGACAAGAGAATGCTTGGTAGATTACTGCAGTCAACGATTCGGGGAAATAAGGGGTCTGGTTGCAGTTCCAAGACTTAATGTGTCATCATATAGAAAGCTGGAATGGCGGCTTGATGTGCAGGTTCTAGAAATATCCCTCTTGAAACTGTGGAGAAAATCAAAGAGGAACATAATTCTTGTAAATTGAATCTAGATATGTCTGAAGCTATTCTGTGGTCTCTTCCTTGACTCGGCATTATCTGGATGTTTTTAAAGAGTTCCTGATTTTGCCTTGGTTTTCATAACTGTTTATGGGTGCAATTTCTATGTTTTTCTTTCTATTATTGGCAAGTTCAGATATTTTGCAGTAATAGTTGAACTTCTGGCATTAGGCTATAGCACTTGACTCAGAATGAACCAGGTCTATTTATTGGATTATCCTAATAGCAGGGATTTCAGATCTTTCATTGAGGTAACCATAAAACCTCAAACCACAGTAAAAGAACAAGTTTATTCAGGTCAAATATAAATGTATTAGAAGATTTCGAAACATTGGAAGTGGGGCAAGAAATAGGAATATTTTGAGAAGAAAGGATGAACCCCTTCATAGTAGGTGAGAAGGAATAAAAGGGAACTTCATATCAAAGAGGAAAAAAGATCCTTGAAGGAATTAGGGGGGAAATAAAGTTTTCTATGTACATACAGAACATCTAGAACATGTGATAATTTTCTTGCTACAAGTAATTGCTGAGTTTGAATGAATTATATGAGAAAATGCAGGAAATCAACTTAAGTTTTTTATGGATGAAAACAAAAATGATAATGGGGGAGAATACATGAGTAATTCCTTTAAAGGATACTTATCTTAGAATGGTATATCATCGCAACGAACTGTACATTACATTCCTTGGTAGAATCGTATTACTAAGAGGAAGAACAAAACTTGGATTGGGAAGGGTAGATGTTCACTTCATGCAAAGGGAATGTAGACCAGATTCTGTGCAGACACTGTTGGTTTCTCAAACTACATTCTAAACAAGTTTTTGACTAGGGCAACATGGGTTGTTATCCTCTTGAGAAATGGAGAGGAAAGAAATCTTCGATTGGACATTTTAGAACTTTTGGTTGCATAGAGTGGGCTCATATTCCGAATGAGAAGTGGAAGAAGTTGGAATCAAAAAGCTAGTTTTGGATCATGGTCTACTGCTTTGAAGATATCCACTTTATGATGTGACTAAGCAAAGTAGTTATCTGACACTAAAAGAGTTGTTATCTTTGATGTGCAAGCTTCTGGTGCTGTTTTGTTGGCACCCTTTTCTGGTGTTCCAGGTACATGATGTATTCAAAATATTGCAGATTCTGAATTGACTAGTTTGAACTCTAAATTAAGTAGTCCAGTTTTTGAATCAACCAGGGTAACTGAAATAACTTCTAGTCAAATTTCTATTATTGAATCAATTGCCAATTAAATTGTTTATTATGAATCCTTTTTCAATATGGCTGAGTCTGCTCATCATGAATGAATCATAGGGACACCTTTTGTCAAGGATATTTTTTATCCCAAGTGGGTAACTAACACCATTGAGGTTGTTGATAGTGAGTGGGTGATGCAACTGATTCAAGGAAGACTCGTGGAAAGAAATAACATATTAATGTTGCACTCGTGCTGTGTGTGTTAAAGACATGGTGTTGAAATGTATGCAGATGCACATAACAAGCTTCAATGGGAAATTGCTATGGTTGAAGAATATAATTCCTTGCTAAAAGTTAAGACTCGGGATTTGGTTCCTAGTCCACAAGGAAAGAATGTGATAAAATGCAAATGGTCTATAAGGCCGAGTTTACCTTGGATGCTACGATTGAGAGACATATGTATTGCTTGGTAGCAATGGGTTTTTCTCAACAAGAAGGTTATGACTGTACAAGGAACTTTGCTCTTATAGCTTAGATGAATTTGGTTTGAGTTGTTCTTGCTATTATTGATAGTTTTGGTTGTGAGGTACATCAAATGGATGTAAAGAGCGCCTTCTTAGATGGGGATCTCATTAAGGAGATCTACATGGTATAGCCACCTAGTTTTGTGTAGGATGGAAATCATGTGTGTAGAAATAGGGAGAGTTTGTATGTGAAATAGGGACTTAGGGCATTGTGTGAGAATATGGATAGCTACATTCTTCAACTTGGTGTCAAGCATTGTGATGTTGAAATTTGGTACCGGAGGACAGGTGGTTCCCTTAGGCTTTGATCTTTGGCCTAGGGAAAAGTGTCCAAAAGATTTTAATTTTTCTCCTAAAGTGACTTTATAATTTTTATAAAGTTAAAATCTAATTTAAAAGTGACTTTAAGTGATAAAGTTACTAAGTCTAATTTTAAAGTGACTTTTATAAAGTTAATGAAAAATTAGAAAGGAAAAGTGACTTTGGAAATAAATGACTAAGTGGGTCTTTATTAAAGTGGGGTGAATTAAAAAATAGAAAGTGAGATTTAATGTGCATTTAATCTCAGCCATTGATCTAAATCTATTTCAGCCATTGGATTTAGGGATCACCCAAAAGTCACTTGGATCACCCAAAAGTCACTTGGAGTTATATTAAGGAGGAAAAGAGGAAAAGATTACATTCGATTCAATTCTTTTATGAGCAGATTGAGAGAAGGAGAGCAAGAGAGCAAGGGAGATTTCTGGACAAGAAGGAGAAAGAGGCAGCAGTTTGGCACACATACCAGGCAGCTCTTCAGCAAAATCAGAACAGCAGAAAGACAAGCAGAACAGCAGCAAGAACAAGCAGAAAAAGCTGAATTTTTTTTCTTGAAAATACTGAGAAGTGTATCGCAGAGTGGTCCGTTGGGCTGAAAACGGATAAGTTTGCTTGCTGAAAAAATCATTTTGCTGTAATTTTTTGCTGAAATTTTTCTTGCTGTAAAAAGACATTTTTCAGAAATAAAGAAGAGCTCTCAAACTGGTTTTCCCGAAGAGTTGTAGGGGGTTTTTCCAGGGTCACGTTGACCAAAAATATCAGTGTTTTAATGTGTTTTAATGGCTGTTTATTATTGCTGATTTTTATTTCTGCAATTTCCAGCATTCTTGTAAATTTTCCAGAATTTGTGTTTTCAGCAAAATTTATTTTTTCCAGCTTGTTGAATGTATGGTTATGAGAAAGGGCATTTAACTACATGGGAGAAATAAGGAGAAACTGAAAACGGGGGTGAGAAAACAGAAATGTTAACATGGTATCAGAGCTTGAGTGCTGAAGGGCAGTTTGGGACAGCAAAAGAGAAAAATTACAGCTGCTGATTTTTCACTCAGAAAATTCCAGCAAGCTGATTTTTTCATAAACAACAGGTTTTATCTTTACTACAGAGTGCTATTTTTCAGTTTTTTAGGACAGCAGGATTGGTCATGTTGGATGAGGGTGTTGAGATAGGTTGGATGGGCATACAAATTACAACGTTTGGCGAAGGACGAGGATGCAGAGTATCTATTGAAGAAAGGCAGAAGTCTGGGATATTATGTGGCATACCACACAGCACCCCTGTTCTTGTGCCTACTGATGCACTCAGTTGGGCTGCTTATAATAGAAAGAACAAAACAAGGGTAGAGGCTGATTCTAGATGGAATCAAAGACCATTTTACATTCCTCATGTGAGAGGTAAGAGCATGCCCATAGATGTGGACAACATTGTCCCAATCTCTACCAGAGTACTAATGAGAAACCGGAAAAATGGTTCTGAAGGAAAAAAACTGAAGAAACATTAAGATGGGCCAATGATAGATGCAGCTGGATATCTCACTAAGATTACTAATGTGAGAGATGAGTTGGCAGCGATTGGAGAGGCCATTCCACCCACTGAGTTGGTGCGGATTGCGGTAAATGGCCTCCCCCGTTCATGGATGAACTTTGCTGATGGGGTTTGTGCTCGTGAGACCCTTCCCACATGGGAGAGGTTTTGGGATGATTGCATTCAGACAGAGATCAGGAAAGGTCAGCTTGGGGCAGCCAAGCCAGTTGAGCAGGATGAGGATGTAGCACTGGTGGCAGGAGGCAAGAAAGGCAAAGGGAAGAAGCAGGCTTCCACAAGCAGTGGTGGGGGCAAAGGCAAAGGTAAAGGTAAACAGGTAAACACACAGAAGGACTATTCCAAGGTGAAGTGTTGGAATTGTCAAAAGATGGGACACTATGCAGTTGTGTGTCCGGAGAAGAAGAAGAAGAAGGGGAAGGACCAGAGTTTGGCAGCATCAGCAGAGATTGAGGACATTGCAGGTCGTTTGACCGGGAGTTTCCATTCACTATGTGTGAGTCCTCTAGTGCAGGATCACCTGCCATACAGGTTCAGAGGGAGCAGGCTTTTCCCTCGATTAGCGGAGCATCTACTAGTATCTGGTATGTAGACAGTAGGGCTTCACGTCATATGACAAGAGTCCGTGAGTACTTCTCGGAGCTTTCAGAGAGTGGCACTGATATTGAGGTAGTACTCGGTGATGACAGAGTTGTTAGAGCAGTCGGGGTGGGGACACTGACATTTCAGAGGGAGTCCAAACCTCCCTTGAAAGTGACAGAGGTTCTTTATGTGCCAGGGATGAGGAAGAACCTCATATCTGTCTCAGCTTTGGAGGACAGAGGATATGAGGTACTGTTCAGGGGAGGACAGGTGTTGATGTATCCCAAGGGCGCTCCAGCTGAGTCAGCTAGAGTGATAGGTGTACGCCATGCAAAGGTGTACAGGTTTGCATTCCAGCCCCTTTTGGCATTGAGTAGTAGTACCGACAGCAGAGCTAGCAGTTCTGAGCAGTGTGAGATTTGGCACCGCAGGATGGGACATATGTATCATGGAGCCTTGAGGACCTTGCGGGAGATCACTACAAGTATGCCAGATTTCAGTACTGATCACTTTGATACTTGTAGAGGATGTGCTATGGGCAAGTTTGCCAAATCCCCTTTTCCCAGCAGTGACAGCAGAGCGACTGGGATACTTGATTTGATACATTCTGATGTGAGCGGTCGGATGTCTCATGTTTCCTTGAGTAGATATGAGTATTATGTTTTATTCATTGATGATCACTCCAGGAGGACCTGGATTTATTTCTTGAAGACCAAGAGTGAGGTCTTCAAGCGGTTTCAGGAGTTCAGAGCTCTTGTGGAGACACAGACAGGTCGAAGATCAAGTCCCTGAGGTCGGACAATGGAGGAGAGTACACCCTTGGAGAGTTTGTTGACTATTGTGCGGAGGCAGGCATTAGGAGGGAGTTCACTGTTCCTTACAAACCCCAGCAGAACGGGGTTGCGGAGAGGAAGAACAGATCCATCATAGGGGCTGCCAAAGCCATGTTACATGATCAGGGGTTGCCATTGTTTTTTGTGGGCAGAGGCCTGCAACACAGCTGTTTACTTGCAGAACAGGAGTCTGCATCGTGCCTTGGGGCACATGACTCCGGAGGAGGCTTTCTCTGGGAAGAAGCCTGATATTGGTCATCTTCATATCTTTGAATGCATTACATACTCCTATATACCCAAGGAGAAGAGGACCAAACTAGAGCCCACCGCAGAGAAGGGTATCTTTGTGGGCTACAGTGAGACCTCAAAGGCCTTTCGG
>APFE030563089.1:24140-91705 GCA_000404065.3 Pinus taeda
GAATGTACACAAGAATACTGACAACACTTCTCTATAGATTACAAAATTCTAGCCTCTAGATCTCTGTGATGAGGGATCCATATATAGATGATTAGAGAGAGGTGAGTCATCTTTTGGGATCTTGATTAGTGTCTTCTCTCTGATAGTTCCTGCTTCCACTTGGAGAATGAAGATCTCTTACTCATCCATGGTCAAAAATGGAGTGGCAAGTGTCAGAGGGGAAGCTTCTGGAAGATTCCATGATCTTCCACCTCGCATTTTTGTCCCTGCCATTTGTCCATTCCCGACCATCACACCCTACAGAGGGACAAAACAGTATGCATCGCACCCTGTATATTGGGAAGGTGATATGCATCACACCCTCTGCATTGAGCTTTCAGTATGGGCCAGTTTTGACCATTTATGAGCAGTTTTCAGTGGAGAACTTCTGGGAGATGATGTAATCAGTTGACCTTGTTCCTTTAGGCAGTGAAGCAACGCTTTTAGGGACTTAGGAGCCCTCAGTTTATGGACATTTGTGATTGGGGTTGAAGTGCCCAAAAATGTCTATAACAATCCTCCCATGGTTTGCGAACCATGGCATTGTAATAGAAAATAGTATAGAAAAGGGTGTCTTAGCGAGTCTAAGGCAATTAATTAGATAAGTACTTGATGGATGAAATAACTTGAGCCTGTAATTGTAGATATTTCTATGTTTTGGGCAAAGGGGAAGGCTCCTAGAACTGAGTGTGGGGAGACCTTGGTAAGTCTGCAGATGAGTGCACGGGGTCTAGAAGGTTATATAAGGAAGATTTGAAGTAATAAAAAGATATTTGAAGTAATTATGTGTCTATTTTTATGCACTTGCATATTTTCTTTATTTCCATGCAACTGAATGATATTTATCTTTATTTTATCTTAATTACTTTGCGAAGATCCAGATCAACTATTAGATGTTATTTCATGTACGATTAGATGGTTACATGAAGCTTATAACTCTCTTTATCTGAAAATCACTTGAGTTTGATGAAGAAGGGTTTGCGAAGGTCAAATTAGAACTAAAACTGTAAGAAACTCCTTAAACCACATCACATAGCCTTATGGACACAAGAAATTGGTTCTAGCATCCCCCAATACTGCCTCAGGTGAGACTACAGCCTGTGCTATGCAGGTTGTTGCAAAAAGGGCCAGTAGTGTAGGGTTTTGTTGGTTAGCGCAACTAACTCTGAACCTGGGTCCAAGCCCCCTCAAGCCAACAAATGGTTTCGTTTCCAGGATCGGGATCTATCTGAGGGATGTGTGATGTGGCATAAGTGGACACCGACTAAGAAGGAAATCGAGAAGTGGATAGATTGGAACTAGCATGAGTTTGCAGGCCAGGAGAATAGGAATCCACACTTATCAAAAGAAAAGTGGTTACAAAGGTATCTTTACACAAAAGTACATGAAGTCTTCTTTTCATCATTCCCTTTTGAATTATACATGTATCTATTGTGAATTCAATGATGAAACTACTCAAGATACTATCGATCGTCCTACTATCCAAATTCACAATAGATACATCTATGTCCTATAGCAAAGCTAAACAACGATTCTTCAAAGGTCTGAGAGGTAAGTACTTGAAATCGCTAAAAAACTAGATTAAAATGCTTTTTTTTTTAAAAGAGGGTTATGCATTTACCTTAAATTTTAAGAGGGGTCTAACTGGATATATGTGAAGTGGAAAGAAATTTAGAGTAGGCCAAGACAAACTTGTTAAAGGTGAATACAATCCCTTATTGGGAGAGTCTAAAAGTGAAGAAGAATGAAGTAGCCCTAGTACGCCTAGAGGTGTGGCGTAGACTGCAGATTAGGGTACTTCTGGAATTCAACATCTGACCACTCCACCTCCACGTTTTCCTCCACCTCATACACCTATACCTCCACCTACACCTCCACCTTCGCTATTTAGTGTGGAAAATATAGTAAAAATGCATGTATTTAGGGGTCAGGGATCAGAGGATCCTGAATAGTTTTGGTTCATCGCAAAAGTTGTGTGGAAATCATAGCATATAAATAATGAGATATGAAGAAAGCACAACTAGTTACAGCGCTAGAGGACAAGGTGCTTACTTGGTATATCAGATATAACATGACACACCTGACTGCTTCATTTGCTAATATGAAGGATGTGTTGAACGCGGAATTTACGAAGTCGAAGTCGAAAGCTCAGTATGTGATTGAGATCAAGGAGGTTAAGTAGAGGGTTAATGAATTTGCGTGGGATATAGATCAATGACTGAAGTGCTTACTAAGTCAAGCTGACCTTCAGACCTCAGATGAACAACATAGGGACTAGTACATAGATTTTTTATTACATCACTTAAGATTATCATTATCTTAACAGAAGATTGGGTCTTAGGCCAAAGCATTGGAAATCATGATGAAGCTAGAAGTTTCACCGATATAGGATATGAATGTAGGAGTTCAACAGATCTAGTGGAAGTTAGCAATATTGCATATGGAGTTGCAGGATCTGAAGAAGGGAAAGGAGGTTAAGTCGGAGACACATTCTGAAGTTTGGTGCATAAAATGCAAGGCTAAAGGTCATCATAAGGATCAATTCCCTTTGTTCCAGGATTATATAGCTACGGGAGGTCCTAACCCGCTAAAACCAAAGTCTTCTGCTAGATCAAGCACCGATGCAAGTACCTGGTCTATTATTTTCCAAGTTTCAGGACAACATTAAACCGATACTTTACCTTTATTATAGAAGTTTATACAGTATCCAAAGAAATGTTTTTGTAACTTTCATAAATCAGTTGGTCATGATGAGAGGAACTGTCAAAGCTATGAACTAATGATGGACAGAACTCCGCTGTATAGGATGTAGATTGTAAGCTGCACACAGAATGACCAAGGCTCACCTACAGCTGATGGAGGATTTCAAGGATGGGGAAGAGCACGAGGAGGGGGAGCTGGAGGAGGTCGAGGCCAGATTATTTGTTACAAACGTGGAGAACTAGGACACTTTGTGCGTGACTATCAGAAACCAACACACCCTTCGTGTTAGTATTGTCGTGAATTTGATCATGTTATAGAAGATTTCCCGATCTTAATAACGAAGATGCAAGAGAAGAAGACCTAGTAGCTGACATAGAATATTAAAATGATGAGATTCAAGCCATGCAAAGACAATCCTAGTGTCAACATAGTCATGCAAAGTGGTGTAGCCACTAGTGAAGACAAGGTTGAAGGAAAAAAACTAGAATTAGAGTCATGGTTTTGAAAATATTGTGAAAATAATGTTGGGTTTAATTTACATAAAGAAAATGAGACATTAATGGAGGCAAGAAAGAATTTTACAAGTCCAGGTGCTTCTACATCTCATAACCTGATGTTGATAGCCTTGCGAAAGGAGAAACCTGAAGATGCTACTGCAACCCAAGATTCAGATCCCACCATGTTGAAATCATTTATGTGGACCTGTATGAAGTTACTATGGGATCATAAGGTAGTGGAGGGACTGCAAGAAATGATAGATAACTGCATCAACAATGATAAGTCATTACCATGGAAATGTGCAATCAATAAGGTAAACCAAAGCAAGAAAATAACCGGTAGGGAGATGCGGCTGACTGCGTAGATCGGTGCTTTCGAAATAGATCAGGTAATCCTAGACTTGGGCTCTGATGCTAATTTATTGCCGAAGTAGACTTGGGAACGTATGGGAAATCCTAAGTTACAATGGTCACCAATTCAACTATGCATGGAGAGTCAACAAAAGATAATTCCAATGGGGCACTTTCATGGCGTAATTGTAGATATTGAAGGTGCAAGAGAAATGGATGATATCAAAGTATTGAGATCGTCGATGATAGTAATACATACCCAACGTTGTTTGGGATTTATTGAGCTTTTAACATGAATGAAATCATCAAATTATAAAAGCAAATCATGGTATTCGAGAAAAATGAACTTCGAGTAATTGTCCCATTGCATCCAACTGAAGGTGTGCGACACATAGAACCGAATTGTGACTATTATGAAGATGATGAAATTGAGCACATATATAAGTTAATTGCGCGAAATGAAGATTGGATTAATCCTACCACGGATGGAAGGATCAGCTGGGAGAAGGAAAATCCTACCAATCAGACTTAGATGAAGAGTTAGAAAACTGGTAGAATCAGTTGCATGAGGTCTCTATGCTGCGATGTAATCAGCTTACAAAATCGCTATGTTGTGTATCTACTGAGGTACATAAGTTACCCTATTATGATGGCTTGGGTGATGTCAATATATTTCTTGAACATTTTGAAAGGGATGTATCAGAGGAACATCGGTTCCAGGCCTTAGATCTAGCATTAAGAGCTACGTCTACAAGATGGTTGGGTATGCACAGGGATAATTTTGTTGGCTTGAAGGAATATCGTCGAATGATGTGATTAAGGTTTGGCTACGCCAACACCCAACTCACTAAAAAATACATAGGGAAGGATGATATTCACATCTGGCATGGTGGACTAAGGTGTGGGGTGAAATATCTCAACCTGAGTGGGTGCATATCTTTATTCATAACTTGAATGTTATCCCGAAGAGCTGGTATTTAGAAACATAGCTTCGACTTGGGATTGTTGACTGGGATGAGATGAAAGAAAGTTTCTTGTTCACATTTATTTTTGAAGATGGGTTCACATGCACTGATGAAGTGCTTCAAGAGATTAATGCAACATTCTTCTGAACACCCATCGAACCTATCACATGGGTACAACTTGAATAGAGTAGCGGGTGCATATCTTTATTCATACCCTGAATGTTATCTCGAAGAGCTAGTATTTAGAAACATAGCTGCGACTTGGGATTGTTGACTGGGATGAGATGAAAGAAAGTTTTTTGCTCACATTTATTTTTAAAGATGGGTTCACATGCACTGATGAAGTGCTTCAGGACATTAACGCAACAATCTTCTGAACACCCATCGAACCTATCACATGGGTACAACTTGAATAGAGTACGCAACTGCAACATGCTTTTGAATGTTACAATGCTACAATGGAAGAAGCTGATGAGGATCCACAGAATATTAATATCCCTGAATCAGAGGGACAATGCAAAGTTGGGGACCTAGTGTGGAAATCCTTGATATTTCGCAATCGGTGCGCACAAAGTAGGTAGCAATGGTTCAAAAGCAGAACCAAAATTCACAAACATTTGCGACTATTAGGATGAAGTTACAGTGGATTGTAGAAATTTCTCACTATAGATCAACAAATTTTGCAATATACTAAAGCAAAATACAAGATCTACTTCTACAGCAAACTTTGCAGAAGCTTAATCGAATTGAGCAAGATCAAATAGAACACATATAATTAAGAAAGAGAAATCAATAACACATGAACGCAGAAGAATACTCTGGGGAAAGCCTCGACTAAAAACCCCGATCTATGTATTATCATATAAGTGGTAATATGTTCAGATTACACAAGGAATCAACTCACAAACTATCCTGCTCTCTACACAATCGAACAATACAGCTCACAAACTGAATAGACATAAGATATGCCTTCGTTTAGCCCTCCAAGCCTCCTATTTTCTTGCACAGTTTTCCTTGAGGTCCAATGCTTCCACCTGTGTGAATTGACCTCATCACACACTCACTAAACCAAAAACTAACTGCGCAATCTCCAAGGAATGAATTCCTTCTGCATGCAAGAGATATCCTCCAAGGAATATTCCTGCAATTGATAGTACACTGTCACATCGTCTGATCTCAACTGGGTCTGTGTCTGAACTGACATGAATGAGTTATTTATGAGAGAATATTTAGTTATCTGAAGTGCAACAGTTACATGCATGCATCCGTTAACTAATTGAACTCACAATTAGTTCAACAAACTATTTGAACTAATCTAACTGGAATTAACTCAATTAACTAAGCTAACTAATTACAACTCATCCTTATCTCTTTAACTAAGGGATAAATTCCTTAATCAATGTGATAATTGTTGCATGTCCTCACATAGACTTCATGTTTGATTTTCTCCAACTAATTAACTCAAGATGAATTAATTAATTATTAATCAAACAACTGCTAAGAACAAATTTGAATTTTACTTCTCTATTTTAGTTTAGGGACTAACTAGAATAGGAAGGTATCCTGAAATGCTATTTATGGAAGTGCTATTTTTAGCACTTCTATATTTATCATTTCTTGTTGCTATTTTCAACACTCCCTCTCAACAAGAAAGGGATTATTGGTAACCCCAATCCTGTCTCTGTGGAACTCAAACTTGCATTTTGACAATGCCTTAGTCAACCTTGTTTCTCGGTCGAAACATACAAAACAACATGATCCTCTTTTCCACACAGTCTCGAAGATGGTACCGGATATCAATGTGCCTGGACCTATCATGAAAAACTGGATTCTTAGAGAGTTTGATACAACTCTGATTATCGCAGTAGATCATAGCTGGATCCATCCTCTGACCAAACAATCCCACTAGAATCTTCCGCATCCAAATGACCTCACATGCAGCTTGACTAGCAAGCATGTATTCAACCTCTGCTGAGCTAAGTGCAACTGATCTCTATTTCCCGCTGTACCAGGAAACTGCAGCTGAACCAAGGTTGAAGATTCCTTTAGAAGTTCTCTTCCGGTCAAATGGACTCCCTACCCAATATGCATCTGTGAAGTCCTGAAGCTTCACTCCCTATGTCCATCTGTACCACAATCCATACTGAGATGTGCCTCTGAGGTATCTTAGCACATGCTTTGCTGCCTTCCAAAACAGCTTGGTAGGCTGAACAATAGTTTGAATTAGATGATTCACCAGAAAGCATAAGTCTGTTCGTGTAATTCACGAGATACATAAGTGAACCCAAAAGCTGCCAATAAACAATAGCAGCTATTACCTCACCTAAAGTAGCATCCTCCTTCCTCCAGTTCCCAGCTAGAGGAGTCTGCATGGGCTTGCACTTCTCCATGTGAAAGTGCCTGAGTATCTCATTGGCATACTTGCCTTGAGACACAAAAACTTCCCCATCTTTCTACCACACGTCCATGCCTAGAAAATAGTGCATAAGACCCATGTCTTTCATTTCGAACTCTCTTGCAAGGTACTCCTTGCAAGACTGGATCAGCTGATCATCACTTGTCAAAATCAGATCATCGACATAAAGAACAATGATCAATGGTTTACCTTCTACCATGATGTGGTAAAGTTTTGTATCTGCTTCACTCTTGGTGAAGCCCAACCCAGTGAAATAGTTGTCAATCCTGGTGTACCAAGAATGGGGTGCTTGCTTCAGCCCATACAGAGCTCTCTTGAGGCGGCACACATGCGACTCACGATCGAAGGTCTCAAAACCTTCTGGTTGCTCAATGTACACCTCCTCCTCAATCTTCCCATTGAGCAATCATGTCTTCACGTCCATCTGATGGATCTTCCAACCCATCTAAGCTGATAGTGCCAACATCGATATGATAGATGAGTACCTTGCTACAAGAGCAAAGATCTCATCGTAGTTGATCCCCTCGACCTGTGAGAAACCATGGGCAACAAACCTTGCCTTATGTTTCTCAACACTACCATCAACTACATGCTTTCCTTATAAAGCCATATGGAGCTCAACACTGATTTGTCCTGAGGTCTTGGGACAACATCCCACACGCTGTTCTGAATGATAGAGTCGTACTTCTCTACCATTACATCAACCTAGACTGGTTTTTGCACTGCCTCCTCGAATGAAGAAGGTTCGGACTCTACACACTCCCCAACCAGGGCCATGTAACTAGTGTACCGCTCGGGTGACCTCCTTTGTTTGCGCTGAGAAGATGGTTGTCCCACATTCTCCCGCACATCCAGCATCAACCTGTCAGCTTCCCTTGAGCGTTTCTGCCCATCTCTTGAAGACTCAGCATGAGTGGATGTGTTCAGTCCTGGATCCTTTGCATGCGGCTTCTTCGCATCAATATGAGGCTCCTCCTCCTTAGGAACTGAAAGTTCCTCCTATGCATGCAACTTGAGCTCCCTCCCAAGTGATACTCACATGGTTTTTTGCTCATCAAACTTCAGATCTCTGCGTACCACTGTCCTTTGACTGGTAGGCAGGTACACCCGATAGTTGTGGGGTGTATCAGTGTACCCCACAAGTATGCCCAACTCAGCTATTGGATCTAGCTTCCTCCAGGCATCTTTGGTCACATGACAATAAACGGATGGTCCAAAGATTTGGAAGTGACTCACATTTGGTCGCTTCCCCGAAAAGGCCTCCATAGGTGTCTTCATTCGCAGTATATGGTGCGGGCTTCTGTTTTGCAAGTATACTGTTGTATTGCATGCCTCAGCCCACAAATGTAATGGCAGGCTTTTGTCATGCAACATTTCTTGAGCTGCTCCCACAATGGATATGTTCTTCCTTTCGGCCACCCCATTCTGTTGTGGGTTATGGGGTGCCATCAACTCCCATTTAATTCCTTCTGCAGCACAGAAGTCCTTAAACTATTGGGAGACATACTCTCCACCATCGTCGCTACGCAAGGCTTTTATTTTCTTTCCAGATTCTTTCTCTACCAAGGCTTTAAACTCACAAAACCTCAAGAAGGTCTGATCCTTCTTTTGCATAAAGTAGATCCAGCATCTACGAGAAAAATCATCAATAAAAATAACATAGTACCTTTGTTTAGCGGTGGAGGCTGTAGAGAATGGTCCACAAACCTCTGAGTGAAATCACTCCAGGATTTCTCCAGCTCTACTGTCTCGATCCAGAAAGGAAGATTTCACATACTTACCCAAGGTACAACCTTTGCATGTATTTTTCTGCTCCAATTTTCCCTTGGGAAGTCCGGTAGAAATTTGTTGCATGATCTTCAGGGCTCCATGGTGCAAGTGGCCCAATCTTCTATGCCATAGCTCGCCAAAATCTTGGCTTTGCACCATCTCAGCTTTGGAACTCAATGCAACACAGTCGTCTACCTCCAGCTTATAGAGATTCTTTACTCGAATCCCAATTTGCTTGGTCTGTCCAGTGTCAATATGCCTCAGGAATACATTTCCTTTATTAAAGACTGCATCATAGCCTTTATCTTCTAGCATAACAACAGACACAAGATGCTTCTTTAGACCTGGTACATACTTTACATCAGTCAGGGTGAGAGGAGATCCATGCTCCCTCTGAAACAAAACTGTACCTTCACTTGAAACATGGTACTTTCCATCATTGCCCATCTCTATCCACATCTGGAGATCCTTCTCCTCCAAGGTAATGAAAAGATTCTTGTCACCTAACATGTGGAATGAAGCTCCACTATTCAGGTACCAAACACATCCCACCATGGATGAAACCATGCATGCGATAAGAGATAAATCCAACTCAAACTGTGAGGCCAGTGCCTCACCATCAGATCCCTTCGAGGATCCCTTCTTGGATTTCTTCTGTGGACAATTCATAGCATAATGGCCCACTTCATGACAATGAAAGCATCGCACTTTTGATTTTTCAACCTTCTTCCCACCATGGGAAGAACTGGATTTTGAATGGGACACCTTCCCTTTCCCCTTCCTCGACTTACTCATTAAGGCTAGATTTTCCTCATCATCTTGCTTTGATGAGGATCCACCTCTGGTGCTTCTTCTTATCTCCTCCTGCATCAGATCCGACCAAAGTTGTTCCCAATCTGGCAATTTTTCTCTTCCATTTACAGAGCCTTGGTAGCTATGCCAGCTCTTAGGAAGACCAAGGAATGTAAGACTCACCATGTCATCATTGGATGTCCTGATCCCTACACTTCCAAGCTCATCCCTGCAGGTGGTGAGCTTGTTTAGATATGTAGAGATCGTTTCACCCTTTTCACACTTGATTTTCCGAAGCTTGTCTTTCAGTGCCAACTTCCTCTGATCATTGTTGTTCTGATATAGATCTTTCAATGTTTTCCATGTCTCCTTCCCATGGAGGCTCCAGACAATGTGGTCTCGAACTCCCTCCAGGAGGACTCTCCTTGCTCTAGCCACACATTTCTTCCATTCCGCCAATTCCGTAGCATTAGCTGCTGTCGGCTTGGGGACTTCTTGATCAATGAAGTCCTTTAGACCGTTGCCCTCTAATACTACTTCCATGCTATCCTTCCAAGCTATATAATTTGAGTTGCCATCAAGGGCATACTCGAGTCTTAAACCACTGAACGCCATTGGTGAAATTGAGATGTGATAAGAACTCGATTTCTATATTCAGGAACCTCAAACTTTGAACTTCTCCCTTCTTGTATAATTTTTTTCGCTTTGATCACCTTTGCTTTGATACCATGTAGAAATTTCTCACTGTAGATCAATAGATTATGCAATATACTAAAGCAAAATAGAAGATCTACTTCTACAACAAACTTTGCGGAAGCTTAATCGAATTGAGCAAGATCAAGTAGAACACATATAACTAAGAAAGAGAAATCAATCACACATGAACACAAAAGAATACTCTGGGGAAAGCCTCAGCTAAAAACCTTGATCTTGGTATTATCATACAAGTGGAAATATGTTCAGATTAAACAAAGAATCAGCTCACAAGCTATCCTGCTCCCTTCATAATCGAACAATACAGTTCACAGACTGAATAGACACAATATATGCCTTCCCTTAGCCCTCCAAGCCTCGTATTTCCTTGTGTAGTTTTCCTTGGGGTCCAATGCTACCACCTGTGTGAATTGGCCTCATCACACACTCACTAACCCAAAAGTAACTGTGTAATCTCCAAGGAATGAATTCCTTCTACATGCAAGAGATATCCTCCAAGATATATTCCTGCAACTAATAGTACACTATCCCATCATCTGATCTCAACTGGGTCTCTGTCTGAATTGACATGCATGAGTTATTTACGAGAGAATATTCAGTTATCTGAAGTGCAGCATTTACATGCATGCATGCATTAATTAAATGAACTCACAATTAGTTCAACAAACTATTTGAACTAATCTAACTGGACTTAACTCAGTTAACTGAGCTAACTAATTACAACTCATCCTTATCTCTTTAACTAAGGGATAAATTTCTCAATCAATGGGATAACTGTTGCATGTCCTCACATAGACTTCATGTTTGATTTTCTCCAACTAATTAACTCAAACAAATATTAAGAAGAAATTCGAATTTTACTTCTCTATTTTAGTTCAGGGACTAACTAAAATAGGAAAGTATCCCATAATGCTATTTATGGTAGTGCTATTTTTAGCACTTCTATATTTAGCATTTCTTGTTGTTATTTTCAATGTGGATAAGGTAGCTGAATTATTACATGAATATTATGATTTATTTCCAACCAAGTTCTCTGACTTGAAGGGGATAGTAAGAGATTTATGGGTGATGAAGATCAATTTAAAACTTGACGTGAAGCCAGTTAAGTAGCGCCCATATTGGTTGAATCCAAAATACAAGGAAACGGTATGAGAGGAACTCGATAAAATGCTCGCGGATGGAATAATTGAGCCTATAAAGGAATCCAAGTGGGTCAATCATATGGTAATCTAAGAGAAGAAAACCAAAGGCGATATCAGGATTTGTGTAGATCTACAGAAGCTAAATGATGCATGTGTCCATGATCCATTCCCTACGCCATTTACAGATGAAGTTGTTTAGAATGACGGTGGACAAGAAGTTTACTCGTTTATGGATGGATTCTTGGGATACCACCAAATTAAGATTGTGACAAAGGATAGAAGTAAGATTTCCTTCGCTACCGGATGGGGGTCGTTCCAGTATATAGTTATGCCTTTTAGGCTAAAAATCACTCTTGCAATTTCCTCTAGGGTGGTTGTTGTGGTTTTCAACGAGTTAACTCATAAGTTTTTGGAAGTCTACTTCGATGATTGGACAGGGTTTGGGCTAGTAAAGAAGCATGTTTCTAGTCTGCACCTGATGTTGGATACCTGTAGGAAGTACTAGATCTCTCTAAACCTAAAGAAATGTTTTATTTGTACACCTTATGGAATATTGTTCAGCCATGTTTTCTGTAAGAAGGGATTGATGGTAGACCCTGCTAAGATCGCTGTCATTATCAATTTGGAGCCCCCCTAGGAATGTAAAATGGCTACACATGACATTGGGTCATACTGGGTACTATAGGAAGTTTATTAAGGCATATACGCAGATCACTGTGCCAATGGAGAAGTTGTTAAAGAGGGATGTTACGTTTTTCAAGATGACGATTGCCAGAAGAGCTTGGATACTATGAAGGAGAAGATGGTTACGACGCCAATCCTAGTATTCCCAAATTGGAAGAAGAAATTTCATGTGCATGTGAATGTGTCTTACATAGCATTGGGAGTCATATTAACACAACCAGGGGTAGGAGATATCAATCACTCAATTTCCTTCGCCAGTTGGAAACTATCTAAGGCCAAAAGGAACTACTGAACCACAGAGTGTGAAGGTTTGGCCATGGTTTATGTACTATATAAGTTTAGGCATTATCTACAAGGTGCGCATTTTAAGATGTACACAGACCATTCTATTTTGAAGTACCTCGTCAATAAGCCTGTGTTGGGGGGAGGAATCTGTAGATGATTTCTCCTTTTTCAAGAATATGATTTTGAAGTCATAGTGAAGCTTGGGAGATTGAATGATGGACCAGACCACCTTTCTCAGATCAAAAATGGTGAAGAGCCTACAAATATTGAGGAAGGATTACTTGATGTGCAGTTCTTTGTTGTCACGGTTGCGGACGAGCATTTTGTAGACATCGTTCCATTTTTATCTATGGGTGTAGATCCTGAAGGTTATACAACACAACAATAGTAGGAACTAGTTGTCAGGGCTGTTGATTTTTCTTTGATGAAGTTCTATGCTGATATGCACCTGAATATGAAAGACACAATATTCTAGCTGAAGACATGGTTGTGATGCTGGAGGACACTATGCAGGTAAGGCTACTACGCAGAAGATCCTACGTGCAGGATTATGGTGGCCAACATTACATAAAGCTTCCAAGGAATATTGTAGTGAGTGCACTGTGTGTCAAAGGACCGGGAGACCATCACGATGGGATGAAATTCCATTAAATCCACATGTCACATTACAAGAATTTGATAAATGGGCAATTGAATTTGTTGGACCTATTCAGCCACTAGGAAAAAATATGAGAGCATGTTATATTATCACTGCAATAGAATGCTTAACTAGGTGGTTCGAGGCACAAACTGTGAAGGATTGTAGCACACGCACTGCTGCGAAGTACATATTTGAGTTTATTCTATCAAGTTTTGAGTGCCCAAAAATTTTGATGAGTGATAAAGGGTCACACCACCTAAATGAGACGATCGCAACTTTAACAGAAGAGTTCTAGATGCACCATCAGAAGAGTATGCCATATCACCCCTAGGCGAATGGCACTGTTGAAGCTTTCAACAAGATCTTGGAGAATGCCCTCACAAAGGTATGCATTGTTAATAGGAATGATTCGGATGTGCGCATACTAGTGGTTCTATGGGCCTATAGAACTAGCTGTAAGAAATTGATAGGGCAAGCACACTTTCGAATGGTTTACAGACAAGAAGCAGTAATTCCAATGGAATGCATAGTGCCCAACCTAAGAATCACAACAATAACCGAGCTAGAAGATCGTGACATCGTGGAGGAATGCCTTGCACATTTGCTGGCAGTAGAGGAAGACCTCTTTTTGGTTGGCTTTCATCAAAGGGTATAAAAAGATAGAGAAAAGGCATGGCATGATTGACACATCAAATAACGCACCTTCAAAAATGGCAATTTGGTACTAATGTATGGCAACAATTTTACCAAGTTTCCAAGGAAATTTCATATGCACTGGCCGGGACCATATGTAATTAATGACATTTCGGATGATGGCGCAGTTTAGCTCATGAAGTTGAATGGGGAAGTATTTCCAGGCAATATTAATGGGAACCGACTAAAGGTTTATAGGGATGATCCCACCCCTACACAATGACTACATGAACACAGGAAAGTATTAATGTTTTTGGCAGTTGAAAGAAAGCACAGGAATATAAACTACGTTGCCAAGGAAAATTTGTATCAAAGAAGGAAGGTTGCACGATGTGTTGGAAGAACACGCAAATGGAAGTTGTGACAAGGTAGCTACGCCACAAGGAGGTTTGTCGTGTAGCTTGTCCAGAAAATGACCATTGGAGCAACTACAATTGATTTGACAGTTATTTTTTCGTTAAAAGGAGTGGGGGAAGTGCATTTAAGGCACAAATTTTGGAGAATTTGCCACCAAAATTGCATTTATGAGAAATATTTATGGGGGAACATATAGTTTGAATTTATTTGAGTTATAAATATCCCACCTCGCTCCACACTTGGCCACTTTTCTTCTTGAGAATTTGTTATGTGTTGTTGTGCTTAAAGAGCCGAGTGTATTGATGTATGTCCGGTAACCAGAGTTGGGTAGAAGTTGAGCAAGAATTATTAAATAGAGGGGTAGGAAATATCATGACTGCAACACCACCAGTCTCTGCTATAGCACCCAAGTCACTGAGGCCAAAACCTACTGCCTCCGTGACAGGAAAGAAAAAGAATAAAAAGCCATAGAAGTCCCCGGTTCAACAATGACCATGAAAAATACCAACTGAGAAAAGACAAAAGGGATGTATGGGTAAAAACAAGTAGCCTATGGAACCCCAGTAGCTAGTTGAAGAAGAGATGAATATGGTGATTGAGGATATCAATGCAGAAGGCGCAGAGCCAATTTCCTGGCTTCTGCCATATATACCCCCAATAAAACCAACCGCCAAAGTAACTAAGGACCCTAACTCTTTGAAATTCAAGGTATTCACACCATTGCTTTTGGAGGAAGTACCTATTGAGGGTGACTTGTTGTCCTGAGTACCATTTCTGAAGATGGAGGATTGGGATTTGGGTGATCATGAGAAATTTATGCAATTGGAACCTAGTAAATACTTGAAAATAATCTACTATGAGGAGAAGGGCGTTACAAGGCTTGAACCAATAAAGTGGTTGGCTGGTATTGAGCACGCAGGGTTGCTTAATATGTTGTATTTCCCACATTTTAGATGCAGTATTATTAATACCATTTTTGTGTGCCAATTGTTGGCGTTGATTCATGACGGGTGCCTCTGGTTGGGAGGGCCCATCCCAATTGATGATATGTTGATCCATAGTATCGCAATGCTACCATATCAGGGCATGAACCCTGTAGATGCTTTTATGGGGAAGTCACAGGAGAAAAATCTCATGGACCAAATGAAAAGTGACTTTGGGTTGGTGAAGAAGTCGTGGGGATATTCCAATAGTTCTATCTCAGATGAAGTTGTGCAGTTTGCTGCATAAATCTTGACAGGAAAAATCATGAGAAAGTGTTGTGCCGATGAGATACCGCCACTAGTGCTATCCTTGGATGCATAGTGTATCCAGGGGGTCCAATTCAATTGAGAAAAGTACCTCTACCAATAATTCTTGGATGATTGTCGTGAAGCACAGGAGGAAGGAAAAGAATTCCACTGCAAGTGTCTACTATTATTGATCGTGTTAATAGCTTGTAGGATGCCAGAGGATTCCCAATTCCCAACGATAGATCCAAAGTTATGTGAGGCTATCAAATTTTCCTCGCTGTCGGCAACGAAGGACCCTGCCCATGTTATTGAAAACAATATATTCTGGGTACTGTTTGAAACAAAGTTATGTATGGTGATTAACCAAAAACCACAGTTTTCACCCACTATGTTCAAAGAATATCAGCGCATTGCTAATTTTAAGGCTGATTTCCATCATGTATACATCTGCACGAGGCACGAGTTAATGAAGAAATGGACGACGTTGCCATTTTTGGTCACTAAATACAATATCACGTAGTTAGTCCTTCAATGGCTGACTGACTGGATCCTTCCGACGAATATTGTCGAAGGTATCATAGGTACTAGTGTAGAAGGCGCAGGAGGCACCAGTAAAGTGGTGCAAAAGGAAAAGAAGAAGGTGACCATCGACATATAAAAAAATATCGTGTATGAACTAAAGGGAAAGCACGTCGAAAATAAACATATCGAAGAACCAGATCAGGGTACCGAAGACTCCTTTGTAGACCAAGAGAACATTGATTCTCCCTTTATTCTTAAACAACGACAAAAATCGAGTGTGGGAGGTGCACGCAAGAAGCACAAGTCTGATAAGTCCATTGGTGCGAATGCCATGGTCCTCACTAAGGGGGACCTTTCGAGATACTGTTAGGACCAGGATAGAAGAAATTTTGGGCCATATTGAGGATCAATATCAGTCTATTTTAACAAAGGTCTAAGCTGGCCTCACAAATTTGGAGGTTCAGGCGAGCCAGGTTCAAGTGAGTGTGGTGCAACCGAGCCTGTTTATGCGAGTACGAAGTCGACAATATCAGGTAGTGTGCATTCTGTCCTCACCTCAGAGATCCATGTTGTACCCCTCCCTGATGGATATTTACATTTGAACGATTCTGAAAAACGGAAGAGTGACAAACTACCCAAATACGTAAGTATTAATCTTGTGACACTCCCCCTATCCACATTCCATGAGCTACACCAGGGTGTAGCAGAGATTAAGGTGCAAGAGAAATGGGCTCTCAGGGTGATCAAGGATGTGGAGATCACCAGTCAACATATGTGTCATGAAAAGCACAAAGTTCTCTAGGACCGTGATGAGGTAGTTGTGGGAAGGGTGCAAATAGAGCAGGCCATTTCCATAGTACGTCATGAGCTCCCCGAGCTCCAGATTCAATCAAAGGCCACTTCTGAAGAAAAAGTGGAGTAGCTGGTAGATGTGTTTAGAGAATCAAAGGCACAGGTTGATAAAGTTCTCTTTGATCTCCAGCTCCAAATTACTGAGCTTCAATTGAAGATGTAGCCCTTCACACCACCAGAGATAAGAGAGCAGCGTGAGGTTTCCATCAGAATAGACAGGGTGAAGCTCAATTCTGAAATCAAGGAGTATAGCCAGTTGTTTGAAGAGACTCTTGAACTATGGGCCTCGCTGCAGGAGGACCCACAGGTGAAGAATATCTAAGCCACCGTTTAAGATAAGAAGCTTCAGTATGACGAGATAAAGGCAACACCGTGCACCTTATCCCCTGTGCAACGATTCGCCTAGTTGAAAGAGGGGACATCCACGGAAGGAAAGATTGAGGAACTATAGAAGAATATGTAGATCATCACTGCACGAATGCAACCACGGGAAGAAGAAGCAAGGCAACTCTCATAGACCATGGAAGGCGCGCTCAAGGGTATGCAGCAGAGGTAGCGAACCATCAGGGGTCAACTACGGAAAAGTTGGTTGATGAAGTTCAACAAGTAGCTGTTCAATGTAGGGACGCGCTTCACCCAGTGAAGTCTTCATTCACTAGCGTGAAAGAAAATATCTAGATCGTACCAGTGGAGTGACTCAAGGATGAGTCACACATGTTGGGATGGGGTCCCCTAAGTCAATTTTGTTAAAATATTATAATTCTCTGCATTTTGAGGAGCGAAGCATGAGTAGTGCAGGTCAAATAGGAGTCAAGGGTTTTAGGAAGGTCAAAACTCCTTATATTATGGTATTTTTTGAGATCTTCCCATGGTTTGCAGACCATGGTATTGTAATAGAAAAGAGTATATAAAAGGGTGTGTTAGTGAGTCTAAGGCAATCAATTACATAAGTAATTGATGGATGAAATAACTTGAGCCTATAATTGTATATATTTTTGTGTTTTGGTTGAAGGGGAAGGCTCATACAACTAAGTGTGCAGAGAACTTGGTAAGTCCGCAACTGAGTACGCAAGCCCCTGCAGCTGTGTGCGTAGGGTCTAGAAGGTTATATAAGGAAGATCTGAAGTAATAAATTGATATTCGAAGAAATTTTGTGTCTATTTTTATGCACTTGTGTATTTTCTATATTTATGTGCAATTGAATGATATTTATCTATATTTTATATTAATTACTCTGCAAATATCTCGATTAATTATTAGATGTTATTTAATGTACGATTAGATGGTTACGTGAAGCTTATAACTCTCTTTATTTGAAAATCACTTGAGTTTCATGAATAAGGGTTTGCAAAGGTCAGATCAAAACTAAAACTATAGGAAACACCTTAAACCACATCACATAGCCTTCTAGATGTAGAAGCTTGGTTCTAGCATCCCCCAAACTCTGAACCTAGGTCCAAGCCTCCTCAAGCCAACAACATGTTTTTTTATATCCTTGACTGCTTCTTCATTTACAAAACGAGGGAATAAGCCAACAATTTTGTTGATGTTCCCATGGTGCTTTGAAAAGTCAGTTGAAGTGGGATGCCTAAATATGTTAGTTGATGGAAAGAAGTAACAGGTAGACCATCCTCATTTTCAAGAGACCAAATGGTGTTGATGGCCTTGTGCCCCTTGGCATATTGCTAGAAAAATTTGGTGTTGTCATCACTGGCTTTTAACCATGTGGCTCTACTCCTAAGCCTACATGTCTCTTCTTGTTCCTTAAGGATCCTAATTCTATCTGCTTCCAGCTTGATGACCCGATCTTTAGAGTCAATAGATGAGAAAGCTCCACTCCTAGGATCGTTAGGCTCGGATAATTCCCCTTCAATGGTTCTGAGGGAATTATCATCTTGTGTTTGTTTGAATTTGGCCGATTCAATCATTTTCTTTTCGAGACACGATTTTATTAGCAAATGAGGCTAAATCAGATTGATCAGGTGAAGGATGTTCAGTAAGCTACATATCCTTGATGAGCTTGATATAAGTTTCATCCTAAGTCTAGATGAAATTGAATTTGAAAGGGGCTCTAGGCATAGGGAGAGGGCTATATATTTCTAATTATATCGGGGAGTGGTCAGAGATACCACCAGAGCTAACCCATTGCTTGTAATGGGTTAATTTTTCCAAAAGATCTTATTTAAGAAGGAATCTATCTAGCCTCCTAACTAGCATGGCTTCCCTATTTATCCTGTTTCACCAAGTAGGTTGGAGGTGAGGTATCAAGATATCAATGAAGTGGTGCTGCTCCAGTAAGGGGCCATTCAAGTCAGTGAGGGAGTCAGACTGTGCATGTGAACCCCAGGATTCGGTTAGACCAATGGAAAAGTTTAGATCACCTCCTAGAATGATGTTATCAACTTGCATAAATGATGATTTCAACACAGTCTCCCAAAATTCCAATCGATTGTAACAGGGGCCATAGATATTCACCAATCGGAGTTCTAGCCAAAGTTGTTCAGAAAGAAGATCTACTACTAGTACACCCTCCCTACCCTAAACGTTTAGTAGCCTTAATGCCCTGGGATTAATACCAATCACAATGCCCCTAGATTGACCTCAGGCATCAAGTGCATGGAGTTTCCAGCTCAGAAGGATAGTAGAAAGTGCAGGGGTAATATGTCCATAATCACCAAGTGTCTCTTATAGTGATATCACATCTACCTTCTCAATTTCCAGGAGTCTCTTGAGGGCTAGTCGTTTGGCGGGACTAGCCAGCCCGTGATAATTGAAGGAGAGCCACTTCATGAGGGTGTCAACGAGGGGAAATTTATTGCTTAACCCCTACGATAGATAGTTGTATACCTTCAACAACATCAATTAAAACCTTCTGTATGGCCTTGGACATATTGGAGTGTTTTCCACGGGTAGGTCTGGGGGTAATCATATGAGATGTTTTACCGAGTCCATACTCGAGAGGTGCGTATGTTTTGTTCCTAAATCATAGATTGTATTGGTGACTGGAAAGAGAATGAGAATAAATATCCATAGCAGAGGAGGAACAAGGTAGGAATGTCGGGATGGAAGGAGGGGGTAGGGAGAATACATTAGGGGAAGAGGTAGAGAGGAAAATAATTGGAGAGATATGAAAACCAGATACATTTACCTCCATCATGCAAGGTTGATATGATGCATATGTTTGAATCGATACAAAAGGAAAAGAGAGAGGGGTGGTGGAAATAGTACCCAAGGTAGCTGGGTGTGCTCTAGTGACCCTTAGCGAAGGCGACTGAGTTGACTGTGTGGTTGCAACCAATTTTCGGAGATTGGTTGTAGGTGGTTTTGTATTACTTGGCCCTACCTTCTTCGCATGTTGATTCTTTCGAGGAGGTAAACCAACCTTCTCATTGATATCTTACAAGGTCATCAAAGGAAGATTTACTTTGGAGAGCAATGGGCAGTCTTTCCAGAGATGACCAACTTTGTGGCATTTCCTACAATGGAAGGGTATTCCTGCGTAATCCAACAATTTCACTCTTGTAGTATTTCTCCACAAGATCTTCATATCTTCCTCCATCCCTTCATGGGTGTTGAGATGGACTAGTATATGGGAGAAAGCCATCTTCCCTGTCTACAGGAAGGATTTGTCGCGGTCGAGGTATGTCCCCATAGTGTTTCCAATCCATTTGAAGATATCATCCAATCAGAGATGAAGGAGAAATACGGGAAGTCTAACCCAAGTTGGTCTAGCACCCAGCTATTCCCGATCATGATAAAAAATAGGGCTCCATCTCTTGAGCAGTACCGGTGCCAATTCGATATGCCAAAACTTTGAAAGGACCCAATCCACTTGTTTTGGCCTATAGAATTGTAGGGTGAACTAGCCCTTCGACATCGTAACAATGGATAGGAGATCCTCCAAGATATGGCCTCAAATATTTGTGATCCACTTTCACCGACGGGGGCCAGAGTAATTCCTACCATGCAACCTTCCAACCAAAACCATGTTCGCGATGTTGATGATATATGCCATTTGAAGGCCTTCTCCGAGAATCAATTGGCTCCCCTTGTTATTGGGCTCGATACATTTGGATTTTCTCACACCCCTCTTATAGATCCCTACTTCTGTATTGAGTTCTTCGACAGATGGGGCATTAGATGAAGTACTATGCTTAGGAACATTAGTGGGACTATCAGGTTGAGGGATTGGACCTCCTTCAAAGTAGCCAGAGGGGAGAGATGTTGTGACCGGTGGGGAGTGGGGGAGAACACCAGATGGCAATGAGGTTTCAATATTCGACAAGGAGAAAACCCTAGAGGGGCCCTAGTCAGTCGGCACTGTCAAAATAGTAACTGAGGGAATTCTCGGACAAGAAAGGGACGGGTTATGTGGAGAGGAGTGCGACAGAGGGGGAGGAACAAGGCAGGTTTCTAGAAAATAAAGTGAGGAGGGTGAGGGCGTAGGGTAGTCTAGGTGGGAGAAGAAAGTAGGGTCAAAAACGGTGCAGAAGGCAAGGTATCCCGCATAAATGTGTCCGGCCGATAGGAAGGATTCGAAATCTAGAGGATTGGGAGAATAAGGAGCATATTCCAAGGATACCTTAGATATGCATACGTGAGGAGTTGGTATTCCTTCTATCTCAAATAAATCTGTAACTACCATCGAATGTGGAGGCATAGTCCAGATATATGTGGAATCATACAGGTCCTCCGAGAAGTCAATGAGTTCTTCATCCATCTCAGTAGCCGAAGAAGTTGCCCCATTCTGAAGGCTGAGTCCAACAAATGCCGATCCATGTGGAAGATACGCCCAATGCCCTACATGACAATGGCACAGTCACCATTATGGCTTATCCACAACCATGCAAGGGTTATAGGTTCAAAGCACGACAAAACTTCAGATCTATTTCCCCTCTAAATATTGTTATATAAACATAATATTATTTTTGTTATTATTATCTTTACCTCTTATCCTTTGTTCCATGTTCAACTTTCAACCTATAATTCTTTTACTTCAATTCAAAGAATTCATGAATATGTACCTAACAACATAGTTAATCACCATGTAACAAATAAACTATACATCACTCACTGAAGGTGATTTCTAAATAACATATAGGAGTCAATTACCATGAAGCCCATCAACTATAATGTTAATCAATGACATCACTCCCTCACGACTTTCACATGTAAATGATTTGTCCACAAATTAACAAATTAAACTGCATGTTAAAATTTATACAACATAAATCAAATGGGGTTATAGTTTATATTTAAACTTTTTTTAGACATTGGAAATGCCTATATATTATGGTTCGACAATAGAAAAATATGATTATTTTTATAAAATACACATTAGTCTTCTCTATATCACTATTATAATTATCAATTTTCTATGTCAAGCAACTTTGAAATACTTTTTTCTCAATACTTAATTGTTGTATTATTATATTACTATTGACCGAATGTATCATTGATACAACCATAAGCAAAAGACATACAAACTACAAGAAGAAAGCATATACATACTATCATACATTAAATTTAATGTTAAAGTTTATATGGTTGTGGCTTGGGTTCTACATATACTTTGTTAGATAGTGTGTTATCTCGAAGCTTCACATGAATCAACATCAATTTTACGATGTGGCAATCTAATGTATCATTTGACATGACAATCTGACGTCGCAATATGATCTGTCATCTGATCCAAAATTTGATTATGCACTTAGTTCCTCTTATAATTCTATCCAAATGTCACATGTTCAGAGGGTAGAAGTTTGGGATTTCTCCTTATACAAATAAATGAAGGTATATCCATATATCGGATAAATGGTTGCTGAGATGTCATCTAAATTTCGATTTCAATTATTCTATCTTTTTGCTATATCTTGCTATTTCGAATAATGGATCATGGTCAAAGGTCAGTTTTTTGAAATCTTACTTCAAGTACAATGTTATTGGTAAAAATCAAATCAATATTAATTATGATTAATTAAGTAGAAGGATACGTTCAAAAGATTATTACTCTTTGTGTAAAGGCACTCAAAGCTATATTTAAGTTAAGGATTTTTACTGTAAACAACACTATTTATTTTAATATTTATTTATTTTAATATTTATAATTGATGATGATGATGATGGTGGTGGTGGTTAACATTATATATTCAATATTTTATGTTTGCATTCCTTGAGCCTTGTTTCATTGCCACTTCTTGTCATTTCTTTCTCCACTATGTGATTCTTCCCTGTCAACTCCACCACCAATGCTAATAATTTGAAACCATCGTCAAGCCCCCGTTGTTGCTTATCTTGTTGTCTGCTCTTGTTCACCCAGACCCGAATCACTTATTTCACCTGCTACCCTTCTCCGTCACTGACTGTCACTTATTCCGTTGTGAATACGGTCAATTGACACACATCAATTCGGAAAACCGCCACCCTCCATCCTTGTCCCCTGCACGACATTAGCATTTTATGCACACATATCAATTTAATTATTCATAGGTAGATTTAATATTTCATTTTTAATAATGTTACTCTTTATAATATAACTAGTTAATATATCTATTTCTAGTATATATATTTAATTTAGTTAAATAATTAGGTTATTAATAATAGTTATATTATTACCTATAACTATTAATTAATAATTAATAATATATATTTCTATAAAAAGTTAAAATATAAATAGAATAACAAAATAATAGAATAAAATAAAATAAAAATTTAAGGAAGCGAGTCAAATTGGAACGAAGCACGCCACAATTTACTTGAATAATAATGATGAACAAATTTAATAAGAGATTGAATGGTTTTGAGAAGAGGTTTAATTAGAATGACAAGGAATTTGTGAAGCTACAAGTGAAACAAAAGAGTTTATAGGATCAACTTAAGAAAAATTATAGTGCCATTCAGAAGGACCAATCAAACCTACAAAACTTAGTTGACCAGAATCACAATCAACTGATGAGTATGTTAAGCTAGATCATTCAATCAAAATATAACGCTGCCACCCAACAACAAGACTCTTCAAACACGTAAAACACTTCAAGCTCACATCACATTCCTAAGTCTTCACATTCATCTACCATACTAGATTCACAAAACAATATACCGGATTTTCAAAATATGATGATTTCAAACCAAATTCCCTCATTCAATCAATCAATTGTCACATACTAATGAAGAAAAAAACTCGAGTTGTCGAAATTTGACGATAATGAGAAACATGATGTAGCATGGTTCAACAAGGCAAAGGAATATTTTGAGATTTATGATATTAACAACGACAATGAGAAAATCAAGCATGCATTGTATGCAGCTTGAAGGTGAAGCATACAATTGGTACATGTAGTGGAGGAAGTCAGCATATGCAACCAAATGGAGTAAATTTAGAGATGATTTCTTTAAACAATTTCAAGGAATCAAGGAAAACGAGTTCATAGAACTCACCAAATTACAACAAAAGGGAAGTGTGGATGAGCATACTAGAGAATGGGAAACACTAGCTACACGATACCTAGATTATCAGAAAAAGAAAAAAAAAAAAAAATTATTCAAGACTCAAACCACATCTCTAGAATGAACTTAATCTTCATGACGTTATATCTATGGAAGAAGCAATACAAAAATCAAATGTTGTAGAAAATAAATTTGAAAGAATACCACTGGCGAAATTTGAAAAAGTATATTCAAGACAAAGAATTCCCTAAACTCCTAACATGGAGAATACAAAATACCTTCCATCACATCTAAGAGAAGGAGGAAAATCTAATTTGGAGGCGCAAAGAATAAAAGAAGGTAAATGCAAACATTGTGGTGAAAATTGGGACCTGAGATACAAAAGTTTCAAAGGAAATAATACCAAGAACCTATATAAATGTGAAGAAACAAATGATTCAGATAGTGAAGAATCATATCTAAGAGAAAAATTTTCACATATCTAAGGGATCATATCTCATAGGCGAATTCATCAATATACCAACTATGTATAGCCCAAATGGTCAATCTATGTTCATATATGTTGTTATGACCTGTAGATTACATATTTGTGACATGTTTGATGAAATGCCTGTCATGACTAGTAGGGGTCAGATCAAGTACTTGTACAATTGATTGCATTAGTAGCCTTATTCCATTGTTATTTATCAATTATGAAAGTTTCATGAAGTTCTGGGCAGTGGCCTGAGACCTAGCTTGAAAAAAGTGGCTCTGAATCTGAAGTCATTGGCACAAAACTGCCTGAAAAAAGTCCATAGTCGTCGGCATGCACTGCTATGGGAGTGACATGGAGGCCCCAATCGCATGCATGGCTTGTCATGGGAGTGGTTGAGGGACCAAATTAGTAAAATGTCAAGTTGTCTTAGGGTTTGGTCACCCGAAAGGGTTGGTTGGCTACTGAAGGTTATATAGCATGTATGGAAGGTCAGATTGGTTTTGTTTTGTCGATTCCACTTCCTTAATTGTACACGGGGATTTGAATCACATCATAGTAGCCTGCTGTCATGTGTTTAACCCATTGGACTGATTAGATTGGGTAAATGTGGGAGGAGGGTGTTATAGGGTGGTATCACAACATGGTTCACCCCTTGGACTAGATGAGCAGTGTACCGGTATGCATACATGTCGGTTTCATATGTGCTCTTTATACTTATGGTCTATGTTTTTGTGGTGTATGCATGGTGTTGGTCATGGTTGCCTTCGTTTCGCCATGTGAAAGTTGATGGTGTTGTTATTGGATGTGTTTGTTGTGAGTGTATGTTGGTTATGCATGTTAATGTTTATATGTTTTTTTGCATACATTGACATGGTTATAGTTGTCGTGCATGAGATCATGGTATGTAGTTGGTATGATCATGCATTGGTAACTTGATAATTATTGAGATGATGTTTATATACTGATATGATTATGTTTATACATGTATTATGCTAATCTGGTTGATCTTGCCAATAAGATATCCTCCCTTGAACTACATTGAGGTACGTTGGTTTGCTTATGATTTGGTTTAGCTGACATAATATACCTTGCAGGAAGAGAAAATCAAATATCACTAGCAATATGGTAGACTACAACTCACAAGATTCTCCCTATAGATCAGATGAGTAGCGTGGTGAGGGATATTCTCATGACATAACAATCAATTTGAGAAGTTTGAAGGAAAAAAAACGAGTTCTAAAGAAGATCATGACTAAATCATTCAATTACAAGAAAGACTTGCTAGGGAACATGAGAAACAAGCAGAGGCCAATGCTTTGATTCTTCAGATCTTGTTAGACTCATAGAGATAAGGACCGCTTAGAATCAGCGACAGGCAAGAGGATAGGAATAATGGAGCATATGGTAGTAGGTATCATAGTGGGAATAAGTTGGATAGAGATGACACAGTTAGAGATGGAAGATTCTTGGATTCACTGGATAGATGAAGCAGTGGACATCGAATCTACTCTAGTTCTGGTTCGGACATGTATCATAGTCATCATTGTTATCATCCTTATAGGAGGAGTGATAGGGGATATTTTCCAGATGAGTTAATGAAAGAAAATCCACCTACATTTGATGGAGAAATGAAGAAGTCACAACATGTTGAAGCATGGTTGAATGGGATGAATAAGTTCTTCAATTTGCATGATTACTTAGCAAACATGAAGGCCAAAATAAATACAGTCAACCTTAAAGGTAAAGTAGATACCTTGTTGGGCATGGAATCCCCCCCAAGGCATGTTTTGGGGCTTAAAGCCCAAGTTTTGGCCAAGTCCATTGTAAAGACTTCGCAATTTGTGGGTGCGGAGTGTGAAGTCATAAGTGTAAAAATATAGAAGCATGATGAGTCTAATGGATTGATGGAGTGTTGAGTCAAGTTTAAATCGTGTCTTTAGGTTGTAGAGTAGGAGAAGGCTCTGCAGCTGAGTGCACAGAGGCCTAGTAGTCCGCAGCTGAGTGCGCGAACCCCTGCAGTTGAGTGAATAGGTCAGGTCGAGTCTGTAACTATTGGAAGCATCAATAAAGAGAAATTTTATCATATTTATGTGTATCTTTTCCTGTTTTATGTATTATTGGGTATGAATTGCAAGTTTACTGTTTATTTTTTGCACGAACTCATATGAGTGTACTGTATAAATAAATATAACATAAGGCACCCATTTACGCGAAGATAACTAACCGGTGTAAGAAGATAAGTAAGATCTTGGGTGTGACTTAGGGGAATAGTGCAGAGCGCGGCTCTAGTAGAGCGGAAGCCCCACAACCCCTAGTTATGGCTGTGCGAAGGTGATTATATTAGGGGCGAAGGCTAGTGAAGTGCGTGAAGTAACTGGCATGAAGTAACTAACAGTTGGACCAAATCAACCCCTCAGACATCTCAGGGGTTCGGAAACCTGGTTCCAGCACCCCTCCATACTACTTCGGGTGAGACCTCAAGCTGTGCTCCACGGACTGTTGCCAAAAGGGTCAGTAGTACAGGGATTTCTTTGGCTAATTAACTCCAAACCTGTGTCAAGCCCCAACAAGCCAACATATCTGGTGGGAAGATGTAAAGAATGTCAAAGGTATTCATGAAGAGGAGTTGACTTGGAGTGAGTTTGAGAGACTATTCAAGAATAAATACCTATTTGAGAGATTCTATGATGACAGGGAAAAGGAATTCTATGAGCTGAATATGGGATCTGTGAATGATGAGGAGTACACTAACAGATTCTTAGATTTGTTGAGGTATGTTCCTTATCTAAAGGAGGAGAAAGCAAAGATTTAGAGATTCATCAGTGGGTTGCTGGTAGCATTCAAAGAAAGGATTGAATTTGATGAGCGTAGACCATTGGAGGAGGCCATCCAGAAGATAAAGCATTTTTATGAGCAATCAAAGCACAAATCGGAGACTAAGGACTGGAAATGTAATGATAATAATAAAGTTAAATGGGATAAGAAGCGAATAAGGCCTCAAGGCACAGGTAACAAAGAAAATGCAACACCACCTAAGAGGTTCAATGCATTTGATAGAGGACATGGATTCGAGTCTGAGGAGCAGAACAAGGGTGATGATAGGAAACCTTTACAGTGTTGGACTTGTGGTGGAGAGTATCGTAGGAGAGATTGTCTACATCATCAAGGTGGTAGGCCTTAGATCTACAGTGGATGGGAAGCGCAGATAGTGGGTGATGTTGGACAAAGTATTCCATGGATCTATGCATCATTGGAGAATAGGTAGGCAGATAAATAGGCGTCTATTATTCAGATGGATGGTAAGCTTTGGGATCAAGTTGTTTCTATTTTGATTGACCTCAGATATAATTATAGTTATGTTAATCTTGACCTGGTGGATAAGTGTGGCTTGAATAAAGAAGTGCATGCAGAGTCTTGGTTAGTGAATTTGGCTACATTTACTACGAGGAGAGTTCATCACTGGGTAAGAGTTTGTGCATTTGAGTTAAATGGTCTGCCTACATCAACACATCTGAATGCACTTCCATTGGGATCATATAGTACGATTTTGGGTATGGATAGGATATATCTTCATAAGGCTAAGGTGGATTGTTGTGAAAAGGCTATTGAGTGTTTGGATGACAATGGAGAATAGAGGATCTTGCAGGGTAATAAGAACGCAACATCAGTTAGAATGGTGACAACTATGCAAGAAAAGTGTAGCCGTGGGAAAGGGTGTGTTATTTATAGTGCATATTTCTAGTGACAAAGGTAAGGAAGTTGAGGATGCATATGTATTGAGCAGGTACCCTAACAGCAGTTTTAGGATGTGTTTCTGACGAACATTTCAAAGTTTTCGCCTCACATGGAAGTGGAATTTTCTATTGATTTGGTACTAGGGGAAACACTATCATCAAAGGCACCATATATGATGAGAACACTAGATTTAGTGGAATTGATGTTGCAGTTGAAGGAAATTTTTAGCAAGGGATATATTAGGCCAAGTGTGTTGCTTTGTGGTGCGCTAATGTTGTTTGTGAAGAATAAGGATGTACTCTCAGGTTGTGAATTATTAGAGGATGTTGAACAAAATGACCATCAGGAAGAGGTATCCGTTGTTGACAATCGATGAATTGTTTGATCAGTTGAAGGGAGCAACATTGTTCTTGAAGATTGATCTAAGATCAGGATACCATCAGGTGTCATTAGGGAAGAGGACATATACAAGACTTATTTTCGGACCAAGTATGGGCATTATGGCTTTGTTGTAGTTCCATTTGATTTGACCAATGCTCCAACTACTTTTATGTGCTAGATGAATAGTGTGTTGTGTCCTTATCTAGATAGGTTTTTTATTGTATTCATTGATAACATCTTGATATATTCTAAGAATGAGGAAGAACATGTTGAACATTTAGCAACAATATTGAGATTTTTGAGAGAGAATCAGTCATATGATAAGCTCAGTAAATGCAATTTCTTTCAGACATAGGTACACTACTTGGGGCATGTGGTTTCCAACGAAGGCATAACAGTGGAGCCAGAAAAGATAAGGGCTATCATGTTGTGGGAATCTCCTAGGAATTTGTATGAGGTAAGATCATTCATAGGATTAGTATGTTATTACAAGAGCTTTGTCAAGAAATTCTCATATATTTCTTATCCTATTACATCCTTGCAAAGGAAAGGTAAGAAATTTAAATGGGCATAAGAATGTGCAACTAGTTTTGAGCAATTGAAGTAGTTATAAACAAATGCTCCAACTTTAAATATTGTAGATCTGGATAAAGAATTTTTGGTATGTACAAATTCTTACAAGAGAGGACTTGGTGGAGTCCTGATGCAGAAATGACATGTAGTGTTTTATGAATCAAGGAAACTAAATGAGCACCAACACAATTATCCGATACATGATATTGAGTTAGCAGTGATCATCCATGCATTGAAGATGTGGAGACACTATCTTCTTGGCATAAGGTTTATATTGATGAGCGATTACAGTGCATTGAGGTATCTATTTGATCAACCAAACCTAAATGCCAGAAAAGATAAATGATTGGCCATAATCAATGAGCGCGACTTTGATATCATGTACATTAAAGGTAAAGAGAACATGGTTGTATATTATTTTAGAAGGAGAGTATAAGTGAATCATATAGAAACTATGAGTTCATATGGGACACATATATAGGATCAAATCTTGTAGGTAGGTCAGTAGGATGATAGGTACATGGAGCTTATGCACAAGTTACAATAGGGTACAAGTGACTAGGATGGGAACTATCATCTCACAACAAATGGTTTAGTCAAATTTAGGAACATGATACATGTATTGGAAAACAGTGAGATCAAGAAGATTATCTCGAGATAATTTCATGCTAAGCCATATTCAGGTCACCCAAGATATTAGAAGACATTTAAAGTGGTGAAAAAGTTCTACTATTGATTGAACTTGAATAAAGAAGTGGTAGTGCTTGTAGTTAGGTGCTTGGATTATTAACAGGTAAAAGCAGAGTGTAGGCATCCAGGTGGTCTATTACAGTCGATTCCAATTCAAGAGTGGAAATGGGAGGTCACTTCCATGGACTTCATTACAGGTTTTTCAAGGACATATAGACAACACGATTCCATAATGGTTGTAGTTGACAGGTCTAGAAAGGTATTGCACTTCATTCCAGTGAAGTTTACATATTCAACTAATGATGTAGAACAAGTCTTCGTCAGAGATGTAGTGAGGTTGCATGATTTACTGAAGAAAATTATGTCAGACAGGGATGCCAAGTTCACTTCTAGATTCTATAAAGAGTTATTTGCAGGTTTGGGTACAGAGTTCACCTTCAATACAACCTATCATTCACAGACAGATGGACAGATAGAGAGGGTTAACAAGATATTATAGGACATGTCGAGGATGTATGTGATGCATCAACAGTGGAGGTGGGAAGAGTATCATCCACTGGTTGAGTTCGCTTATAACAACATGTATCATGAGTCACTGAGGATGAGTCAGTTCAAGGCACTCTAAGGGAGAGGTTGTAATGCTCCCATCAGTTGGAGTGATATAGTGAACAATGTATTGATAGGACTGGACATGTTGGAAGAGATGGAACATGAAATGTAGGTAATAAAGAAGACTATGAAGGCAACACAGGATATATAGAAGAGTTATGTAGATTAGAACAAGTTGTTTAAGGATTTTCAAGTTGGGGACAGGTGTACTTGCACATCAAGCCTAATAAGAGCCCCATGAGGATTGGATCATGTGCCAAGCTAGCACCTTAGTTTTGTGGACCTTTCAAGATTCTTGAAAGGATTAGACAAGTACCTTATCAACTTGCACTACCTCCGATAGTGAAATTCCATGATGTTCTCCAT
Source organism: Pinus taeda (assembly GCA_000404065.3). NCBI lineage: Eukaryota > Viridiplantae > Streptophyta > Pinopsida > Pinales > Pinaceae > Pinus > Pinus taeda. The sequence goes on from APFE030563089.1 coordinate 55,070, forward strand.
GTGCCATTACTTAACAAGTATGTTAAATATGTTGATGATGTTATTGATTGGTCTATATTGCAGGTGGAACCAGTAGGATAATTGCAGATGGAATCTCAGTTTATTTTGCTGGGAAATATGCTTGTGCTTAGGAACCGAGCAATCGAGCAAGTTAAAGTGCAGTGGAAGCACTTTGGGCCCGATGAAGCTACTTGGGAGATGGATGATTAGATGCGGGCTATGTATCCTTCCCTATTCACTGGTTGAGAAAATGTTTTTGGCATATGCTTTGGTGTGATATTTTGGTATATGTATATGGATGCAAATACCACCATGAGTTGTGTTATAAATCTCCAATGACAGGCATGGGTGTCATGTCATTATGGTGGTCATGTTGTTATGTTTCTCATGTTGGTTTGCTTCTCAGCAGAATGATCATTGTAAATACTAAATCGAGCTAATATATAAAGCTCCATGGGAAATATGTTTACTTTTCAGTGGTCTTGTTGGTTTTCAGGTGTCATTGAACATTGAGGATGGTGTTCCCCCTAGGGGGAGGGTTCTGTAACAACCTTGGTTAAAATTCCATGTAATAAAGTTAATAACGGAAAAATAATAACCAAGGTCATGGGACAGATATTCCAAGTTGAATGTTGGGAAAAAAAATAGTGATTAAGATCATTTGTGATTAATGAATGACTATGGAAATTGTCAAAGGAAAAGGCTTTAGAAAGTCATGAGGAATTAATTGGTATTTTATTTATGAAAATAATGGAAACTAGGGGAAAAGGAAGGTGAAATGTCACTGGTTTCATGTGACAAGGAAAACGAAGAAAAATATTGGAAGATTGAAGAAATTAGAGGCCTCATTAATAAAAATGCCTATGAGGATCAGTTGACATAATTTTGTCAGTTTTAGCTTGGAGCTATCTCTCTATTCTGTCTCTCTCATACTCTTGGACACTTAGAGTTTCTTGGAGCACTCTTGGAGGACTGTGGCATACTTTGGATTTGGAACAAGAAGACAAAGGAAGAATAGGAAAGTGCAAGAGGATATTGGGATCAACAACTACATCGGGTTTTGCTTGAAGGTACTGAGTTGCATGTATTATTTCCTTGTTAGTCTTGGTATGCATGGAACATGCATGTGGTTTCTTGGTCATGATCTATCATTAGCATGGAGGTTTTCCTAGATTGACAGTGGTTTTTCCTAGCCTTGCAATTTCCTGGATAGCCATGGTGTTGTGGGTTTTGTCTTTGTTTTCTGGTTGGTCCTCATGTCCCTTATGGGTGTCAGTTGAGTTACTAGTTCCTGAAGCCTCAGTTAGACAAATGCTTTGGAAGCCCTATAAGAGCTTGGTTTGAGTTACTAGTCCTGGAATCCTTGGTTGGAAAATTTCTCTAGAGCCCTTGGTGGGTTGAGTTACTAGTCTTGGAAGCCATGTTGGACAAACGCTTTGAAGCCCATCAGCAACTGTGGGTTGAGTTACTAGACCTAGAAGCTTTGGTTGGAAAAAATGCTCTGGATCCTTGGAAAACTTGGGTAGAGACCAATCTAGTCATGGTTAATGATGTCCTACTGTGAGGTGGAATCACTGGTTGAGGTTTGAGGTGGTTTGGCCTCTAGAAACCCTTATTTGGTTTTGCTTGATTTGTTTCATGAGATCCCACATTCATGCTTGGAATATGGAATGAGGGTGATTGAATGAAAGAAAGATTTGGTTCAACCCAATCTATGGTTGGGTGGTTTGTGGAAGTCCCAGACCTGGTTGGCTTATGCATTCATTAATAAAGGATCCTTCTCCTTGGTATTTCATATATAAATGTACTTGTTCATATGTGATTTTGATGGCTATTGTATCCTTGTTATTTATATTGGTTATATGTTTGTTATGAGTATGTCTTATGACAAACTTGATGTATGTCTGTCATCATGTTTTTATCAGAAAATGAATGTACAATGAATATATGGCCTAATAGATGATACTACAACTATTTTGATAAGGAAACAATGCTTCTTTATGAATCTCAGATAAGTATGAGACCCCTATGCTCAATCTATTGTTATGACATGTAGATTACATATTTGTGACATGTTTGACGAAATTCCTATCATGGCTAGTAGGGGTCAGATCAAGTACTTATAGCAGTGATTGTATTAGTAGCCGTATTCCATTGTTATTAATCAATTTTGAAAGTTTCATGAAGTTCTGGGTAATGGCTTGAGACCTAGCCTTGAAAAAGTGGCCCATAATTCGACGTTATTGGCACAAAACTACTTGAAAAAGTCCACAGTTGTTGGCATGCCTTGTTGTGGGAGGGATTGGAAGGACTTAGTCACATGCATGGCTTGTCATGGGAGAAGTTGAGGGACTAGATCAGTAAAATGTCAAGTTGTCTCACGGGTTGGTCACCGGGAAGGGTTGGTTGGCTCCTGAAGGTTCTGCAACATGTGTGGAAGGTCAGAATGGTTTTTTTTATTGGTTCCATTTCCTTAATTGTACATGGGGAGTTGAATCACATCATAGTAGGCTCTTGTCACATGTTCACCCTAGTGGACCAGTTATCTTGGGTAAATGTGGGAGGAGGGTGTTACACTTTTACATAATAATCATGTGGCTAACCTCTTTCCATGAAGAATGGGGGTTGACGTGGCATCCTCCCAAACTATAGGTGTGAAAACAAGAAGGTCAACTTCTGAGTGGCATAAATTTTGCATACGAACTCTGGTTGAAATGCTTCTTACGTTATTGGAAATATCTCTATGTGTATACTAACATGAAATTCTATGACACTAAATTGATAAATTTTTACCCCAAAAAGACGCCATTTGATGCCTCAAAATTCTCCCTGAAGGTTTCAAACCCCATTTTGGCAAGTTGGGTCATGTTGGTAAAAATGGTCCCATGAGCTGGTTCCTCCACTTTTTCCACTCCAAATACATCGAGATGGATGAAAAACAATATAGTGATACAATCTAGATCACATAGGGGGTCCCCTACATTCCAATCCATCCATTGACCTAATCTCTCAATCCACATCAATATATCAAATAAGGATTTGAATTTATTTCCATCCATCCATATTTTTATGGGAAATAATACTTTATTAAGAGTTAAGGGTGTATTCCCATGATGGTATGACTCTAGATCAAAATATCCTTACCATTTCTTGCAATCCAAGTACTCTTGGAGCGATTAATTGGTGAAAAATATTTCAATGATTTCCAAATATGAGAACCTATTTGATAGTTCTCCATATTTTTTGCTCCCCCTAAAGTATTTTTTTGCACCATTAAAATATACCAATGATTAACATTCATAATAGTTTGGAACTCATGGAAAAGTTTAGAAAGGATAGGTCCTTAATCCTCAAGCCTCCTCCATCTTTTGGAGCCCCAACATTCTTCCAATTTATTGAGTGAATTTTCTTGGTATTATATCTCCCCTCCAACCTCCCTCCTTCCACCACCACAAAAACTTCTCTATCTCATTGTTTGTTTTTTGCATGATGCCCATTACGACCAACATCGTAGAACATTGATAGATTCTAAGAACAAAGAAGGCTAAATTTATCATAATCATTATGCTCATAGGATTTAACCATCAATATCCCCGTTAACTAAATTGAGTTTCTATATTCTTTATAATGATTTTTCATTCTTTGTTGGAGGGATTGATAAGAGCTATAATCATTCCCATGTATTTGAAAAAGGGTAAACTTTTAGAGATTGGGAATTGCAAAAGTCTAGAGGTAGAGTGAATAACTTATGGGAATATATTCCAACCAAGAACTTGACATTTTTTTTGGATAATATTTCCTCTTGATGCACTAGTGAAGAGCTTTAACACCTATTTTATATTTCCTGTAGTTATTGCATGGGATTCACCTAAAAGGATGTTGTCCTCTACATTAGGAATGGTTAAATTTTTATGCTCCTTGAGCTATATTAATACCTATGAGGTTCCTTACCTTTAGTACAACCTCTAATTTCCCACTCCATTAAGTGTTTTACGTGATGATATATAAAAATAGGGAAAGAGGACAACCTTGCCTCAAACCTTAAATTTCCAAGAAAAGTGAGGCAAGCCTTACAATGACTAAGGGAGTTATCTAAGATGCCTTGATACAAAAGAAAATAATATGATGAAAGAAGAGATGAACCCGTGTTTAGTCATAGCTTGAAACAAGAAAGAGAATCCTACCCAATTAAAAGAATGATCCTCGTCAAGCTTTATTATTGTTCTGTTTACTTTTCTCTCCTTTTTGGAATGTATGAATTCTTACATTATAATGTCCATTATTTGTGAAGTATGCATAAATCCTCCTTAATTGTTTGAGATAATATTGGACAATATTTTTGTCAATATAAATCTTATAATCTTTGGCATTATTTTGTATGACTACTTACAAAATGGGATAGAACCAAGAAAATAACAATTAGTTTTCCTCTTTCATAATTTAAGTGAAAAAAGAAGAATTGGGGTTACCTCCCATGTCACAAAATTTTGCATTTATTGAATCATTCTTTTAATATTAGATTTGACTAGACTCCAAAAGGATGTAACACAAGGATATTGTGAACTCGTGAGACCTATTATACAAAATCTATGACTACAAACAAAAGTGTCTTCCCTAGGCCTGGTGGATTGACCTAGAACAATAGAAAGAAAAGGGTACAATGTCTACCTTAAAGTAATTCAATGATGGGATGAATCTTACCTGGAATCCGTCACAATCTTCACTCCTTTCGCGGATTGTATGCTCCAATCCTAGATTTGATCCCTTTAATTATAACGTACACAATCAAACAAGAGAAGCCAAAGATATACGACATCTATGTAGCATAATTCAATCACTTCATTCAATATATCAACATGATATTGAAATACATGAAATCATAACATCATATATATAGGAAAATAGTCTACTCTTTGTATTAATAGAAATGGAGAGAGTTATAACCAAAAATAGGACTTGATCTTGTAGAAGAGCTCCCCAAGTTGACTTGTCCTTTTCTTGCCACAAATTATTCCTCTATATTACCCTACTGCGTGGAATTATGACTCTCAAAGATAAAAAATGAGGGTAGTATCAATCCCCAAAAGCCAACCCGTTTCCCATGGATGACTGTAAATATATAGATGAGGGAGGTAGTTCATGAAGTCTTATCCATTTACCAATCTAGGTTTGATTTCCGCTTGAGATGGAAGGATGAGCTCAAGGGATAACAGGTGGAAAATTCAAGGTAGGATAGGATAGCATTCGAGACTCTTATCCAAGGTAAATGGTTGAAACAACCTCAAGAAACTTTTGGAAGAGGAAGCTTCAGGATTCTTTTTATTTTTCCCGAATTTCTAGAATCAGCGCACCTTCAAGGCTGAGCAACCTGCTGGTGATTAGCGTAGGTGCAGAGAGGGTTAACTTGGTCATCAATGCTAATGCCAAAAGGGTTAAGGTGCGCTGGGCCTTAAAATATTGGAAACTCAGTAGTCAAGAGAAGAAACTCAGGGATTCAGTAGAGGCATGCTTAGGGATTTGTTCAGGGGTGATGACAATATGTTGAAGGATGTGAATTGATCCCATTTGAATGCCTATTAACCATATGTGACAAAATTGCCTATAACAGATTCCTTCCCAAAGCACAAAGTTATAAATAACATCTAATGGCTGCAATTATTTACCTTGTGGCAAGTCATGATCAAGAACAATTGATGAGAGAATCATTTGTTACAATACATTTACATCATGATATCTTTACTGAGGAAGGCATACCCATGCTCAACACATAAGCTAACATTACATGTACAATGACCAAAAGACATGTCCAAGGATGACGGATGGTGGACCCATGACTTGATGAAACTAGATTCGAGGTCTTCTATCTCATTCACATGACTAACCAATGTACGAGTCTAATCATGTGAATTAATGACTTGAAGTCAAACATGGTAGACACCATATGATTACCTGTCAATGAAGTAAACCGTTAAAAAACGTGAAAGAAACCACTGATGATTTTAATGGCTCTCTAGGTACTCTAGTACAATCCATATGGTTTGAATGAATGAGTTGATGTCGAACACCACAATAAATATTTTAGTCAAAGACAAATGAAGAAAACTTGTCGTCGAGAGTGAGAAAACTTGCAATTGATGTATGCAAGCACCAAGGTACTGAAGGGGTGTTTCTAAGTCAAATTCCTGGATAATGAGCTGATGTTGACAAGAAGTTACCCATTGTAGGAGGGCCTTGGTGCATCCCCCATCAACAACATGAAACATGTATGATTATTTGAGATAGAACAATCATAATGATGTTGATATGAAATTGGATCAGGAAAGGAAGACATGGACTGAAGGCTTAAGAGTATTAGAAAATATCGATGGAATGACTTCTCTTGAACAAATCAATGACACTGAAATGGAGTTGGCAACATTGACCCAAAACTAAAATGGGGACTTTGAAAAGGTATGATAAACCAAAATACAAGCATATTTCCCAACCCAACAACCATGGAGATGAAGGGGAAGAGTGTTGTGTTCAAGAGTGTTGTGTTTTTTAAGGAGATTGAAACAAGACAAATAACTTTTCTCTGGGAATCTTGTTTCATTTTTTAAGGATCTTGACACAAGACAAAGAACTCTACTCCAGGAACCTTGTTTCATTTTTTAAAGAGCTTGACATAAGAAAATGAACTCTACTATGGAAGCTATTTTCATTTTCTAATGAGTTTGACACAAGAAAAATAACTATGCTTAGGGAACCTTGATCACGACCTACAAAAGCCCATGGCTTCCAAGAGGTTCTCATCAGAAGGGAGAACAATGATTTGGAAGGTATCAAAGGAACCAATGGATAGATAAGACTCTAGTGCCCCCAGTAAATGATGTGCTGCATCACCTACTAGATCATCCATACATGTGAGCATGGAACAAGTTGCCACATAATTAATCTATGGTGGGGAAGATACCACTTTCATATAATAAACATTTAGGGAAGTTGGTTGATTGGGAGTCCAATTAGGACCAATGAATGGAGGTTGATCAATAGTCACGATTATTCCTTCATGTGGGAAACACATCACACGAAAGAGTGAAGAGATAAGAGCTGCCATGACATAAACATAGTCATACCCAAGGAGTGAATTAAAATCCAAAAGGCCTTGGAATACCATCACATTGATATAGATAATATTTCCTCCCAAAGTAATAAGTAATTGAGGAAGGATCCATAATGGTTGACTGGCTCCTCTATTAAAACCCAACAAATTATGGGTAATGGGCACAAGCTACAAAGAACCTAAATCTTTCCAAGTAGTTGAGGACAAAATACTAATAAACACACCTTCATCTATGAATGTGCCAGGTACAACCATATTATAAGCATTCACTATGATCTGGAAGGACATGTAATGAGGAAGACGATATCTTACTAGTTGACTCCAATCAAAGGAAGTCACCATACTACATAGAATGGGTGTTGTGGGAATTGGAGAAATGCCCCCTTGTGTTATGGGAACGAGAGAAATTCTCTCTAGTGTTTTGGGAATGGAAGGATTTCTCTCAAATTCATTGGAACATGAAGAAATGAGAAGAACCTAAGTGGTATAAATTTCACTCTCTACGAAAAAGGTATGATCAACTGAAGGTGGAATCAAGTCAACCGTTTTCTCAAACCAATGTTTGGTCGGGAATAGACTCATGGGATTCACATTGAGAGTGAGTCGGATTGAATGGAGATGGATTCTAATCAATCAATTCATCAACTAGTGGAGGATTGGGAGAAATATTTCAGTAACTAGCTGGAAGATGAGGCTGAGAAGCTGTAAGGTTTTCGAACACTTTTGAGGCTTCATCCATATAAGGAAAAAGGTGAATAAGATGATTCCCTTCACATAAACTACAAGTAAAATTGACTTTACCCTCTTTCCCATGGACCTTACTATCACTAGTTGAGGGTTTATCACCAGCATGATCTCTAGAATCTTATGGCAAAGGCTGATGTGAGCTTGTGGACCATAATTATAATACCTTGGGAATACCAGGACAATCATGAAGTGGTCACCCTTACATAGTTTGCAAGGTAATTTAACTTTGCGGGGATGATTGGAAGGTTTCTCCATACCAGTTGCATCAGTAGCAATGCTTCCTTTGTTTCACCCTACTTATTTTGCTTCTTCTTCTTCGCCCTTTTCTTCTTATTCTTAACTTCCTGGTTACTAGAATCAGAACTTTCACAAGGCGAAGAGGAAGAAAGGGATGAAGAAACAACAAGTGAAGAAGACAAAGGGTCAACTTTAGGATCAACTTGAGGTTAATATTGTTTAGGTGGAGGAGAACTTGGTTGATGTATAGTTTGGACATTTAGAACCATAGGGGTCAAAAACAACCAAATTGGAAAACCAATGGTAAATCTGGGAAGGGAGCAAGTTTCCATATAAGGAGCACTAATATTTCCAAAGGAAGGAAAAGGACAAGGATTCCCATCAAAGGGGTTTCCTTGACTGGTAGACTCAAGAACTATTGCCATTAGTCTTAACCTAAGATTTATTAAGGAATTGCTCCATGAGGAGGATGTTGTTTTGTGGTCAATTAATTGATTTTAGAAATTAAAAAATAAAAATAAAACAAAGGTGTAACAAGGAAAAGTGTTTACCAAGCAACCATGAACTACAATATACACCTTGGTGTACCAAGGAGTTAATGTATGTGTAGGAAAACTCTTTTAATGTTCTATTCGATTAATAATGGTATACAAGGTGGTCGACTCGGTTACCTATGGCAAGGATAGAAACCTATAGTGGACTTCAAAAAAATACGCAACGATACATGGAAGCGCACTCTGTAGTAGTGTTTTCTAATGTGTAACCATATGATGAGAGTGTTCCCATATACTTATCATTCATGGAGGGCCATCCGATATAGCCAAAGGTAAGTGGAGAACGATCTGATACACTTACGTACATGGAATGGGATATCACCCCTAGAATGAAACAGTATAAAAAATGACAACTCTTATGTTTAAAGACACTAGAACATGTCTCTAGCCTAGACCTCTATGTGTGTCATTAAGTTTCAAATGCTCCTAAGGTTAATTGAGTGAATTTTAGAGTTTATCTTGAATTATGTTATGATTCCATGGCTCACCATGAATTTCACTTGAATATCCTAAAATGCAAGCTAGAATGAAGAAATGGAAACTTTCACTTTCAATGAGAATCTATCTAAACGAGGGAAGAGACAAAGAATATGTGGCAAACAATAACTAAGTGAAATTCCCTAAAATGCAATTGCTCCAATTCAAATTTGACTCAGAAAACCATAGATGTCAATGAAAAGAGATTTTTCTTTTCAATTTCCTCTTAATTTTCAAAATGAGAGAAAACTAAGATGCATGTCTAATCACTTAGAATAACAAACTTTTCAGAATGATGACTTGAACACCAATTCTTTCAAGCACTCAATGACTAAAAAAATAAGTTTTCTAATGACCTAATGACAAGAACAAAGGAAAATCAAACAAATTTTCATCACAAACAACCAAAACCACAAGAAAACCATATGGATGCTTCTTAGAAACACTAAGACACTAAGGGACACAAGGAAGAGTAGCTAGAAGAAGGATGGAAAGAGAGCAAACCAAAAAAAGGAAAATGTTGGCATGAAACATGGATCAATATAGGTGCTTATGGGGCACCAGTTCTTTGCAATGCAGGGAAAAAGAGGGATGGAGTGCACTGCAATGCAGATACAAGAAATTCTAAGGTGCATTGCAATGCACTGTCTCTGGACTAGAGGGTGCACTAATCACGGAATCTCATGTTTCGACACAAAAATGTAATGGAATCTTTGAATGAAAGCTCTTCCCATGTCTAATCAGGATTGAGTGAAACTATAAAGATCAAAATAAGAGGAAAATAGACACTAAGGGAAGGAAAAAACTACCAAGGGATTGCATCGATCCACAATATGGTTGCAATTTGTTATATGGTATCTACGACTGTAGACATAAGTGTAACACCAAAACCCTAACCCGAGGAGATGTAACACCAAGAGTTTATGGGCCCCATTGGGGTTAGTTGGGCATCCAACTTCCCTGGGTCATGACTTGCTCATATTATCTCCATTTGACGCGCATGATATTACGTTGGAAAGATCTCTCTGAGGATTACGATGAAAAAAATGACTTATCAAAATTCACTGGTGGTAGATTTCCAAAAAACGTCGTTTAGGACCCAAAAAGATGTTAGAAATAGTAAATTGTGCTACAATTAAGGAAACTGAAAAACTAAAAGAAACAATGGTGGGGGTCCAAGTGGAATTGGTGGGTGGCCACCACTATCCACCTGGATCAGCAGTTTAGGGTTTTGTTGGTTGGCACGGATGACTTTGAACCTTGGTCAAGCCCCATCAAGCCAACAAATGGTTCCGTTGTCGGGACCACGATCTTTCTAAGGGATGTGTGATAAGTGTTTCCCCACTAAGAAAGAGATTGAAAAATGGATGGATTAGAAGTTGCACACGTTTGCAGCTCAAGAGAATAGAAATCCACACTTATGGAAGGAAGAATGGCTGAATAGATTCTTGTTCATAGGTGAACTCGAAATATTCTTCTACTCTTTCCCCTATGAATTGTACGAGTGGCTGTCCAGATTCTCGGGTAGGTCGGGTACGTAGAAGCTTGATAGGCTTATTGTGTGGACCCCTGATCTGGTAAAGCACTTGGAGGCTTTAGAAAATAACATTTTGTGGGCCATCGACCACCGGATCGATTGTATTCTAGGAGGATTCATCACTGAGTTCATGATCAATTCATCCACCAAATACAGTGAAGCGGAGTGCAGGTTCCTCAAAGGACCAAGATGTAAGTACTTGAAATCTCTGAAGACTTGGATTAATATGCTATTGTGTGAAAAATGAGTTATGCCTTTAAATTGATGTTTCAGACTACGCGAAATGGGAGAGCATTAAGAAGAAATGAAGAATCAAGCTCTAAATATAGTCCATTGTTAGGCTCTTCTGATAGCGATGACGAAGATAATATTCTGAGAACACCATGAAGCATGCTATAGATCGTAAGTCAAGGTATCACGAGGATACCTCATCCATCTATTCCACCTCCACCTCCACCTCCACCAGCACCTTTGTCATTTAACATGGAGAATACGATGAAGATTCTTATGTTTAAGGGTGTGTGAACTGAAGACCAAAAACAATTTTGGTTTTTCGCAGATGTTGTCTGGATGGCACAACAAATCACTGATGAAAATATGAAGAAAGCACAGCTAGTCACAACATTACAGGACAGAGCGTTGAGTTGGTACATCAAGTTCTACACAAATAGGCCAACGCGACTATGATAGAAACCCAACAAGTGTTGAATAGTGAATTCAAGAAGCCCAAATCTCAGGCTTAGTCGGTAATAGAGTTAAAGGAGATTCAAAAGAGGGTAAATGAGTCTACATGGGACTTTGATCAAAGATTAAAATGTTTGATTCATCAAGCTAATATGACTATTACAGATACTCATCATAGATACTGGTATATTGCTTCGCTCCTACCACATTTGAGATTACCATTGTCATAGCAGAAAATAGGAACACAAGCATAGGTAGTGGAGATCGCCATGAGATTATAAGCTTCACCAGTGTAGGATAGGAATATAGGGGTACAACAGATTCAATTGCAGCTGGTGACCTTGCACATGGAATTGCAAATCTTGAAGAAGGGAAAGGAAGTCCAGACCGAGGTGGGCAAAGAAGTTTGGTGCCTGAAGTGTAAGGGCTAGTGTCATGATAAGGACCATTGTCTTGTTTATCAGAACTACCTCATTGGGGGAGGTCCTATTCCTCTAAAACCAAAAAACATCATTGGAATGAGTGCAAGAGTACCCTTATGGCACGTTATCTATTAGGTATTTGGGAAGCACACAACTGATAACTATCATCTCCTATAAAAATTTGTGCAAACACCACAACAATTATTTTGTACTTTTTGTAAATCAGTTGGGCATGATGAGCAAAATTGTCGAAGATACGAACTGATGATGGAGTGAACCCCTACATATAGAACGTAGATAGAAAATCACCTTCAGGATCAGGGCACAGGTGTAGCACGCAGAGTATTCCAGGCCTGCGGAAGAGGACAAGGAGGAGGGGATGGAAGGGGTTGCAGACAAATCATTTGTTATAATTGTGGAGAAGTTGGCCATTTTGCATGCGACTATCAAAACCCAACGCATCCATCATGTTAGTATTGTCGATAGTTTGATCATGTTATAGAATATTTCCCTGTATTAATAGCCAAGATGCAGAAGAATAAGGTTCAAACACCTACGTAGAATATTCAAACGATGATAGCGGAGCCTTGCAAAGAAGAGCCTAGTGTTAATATCGTAACGTGAAGTGGTATTGCCATAGGAGAAGATAAGGGAAAGTAGCCAGAAACTGAAGGATGGGTATGGAAGGCTACGAAGAATGAAGTTGGATTCGACCTAAACTAGGCCAAAGAAACCTTTATGGAAGCGAAAAAGAACTTCGTTGAGGCCTCCACCTCAGGAAGTCAAGAGAAGTCTGGCAGAACTAACAAAGCAACGAACATAGATCGTTCACTATTAGCTACCTTTCTGAAGACTTGTATGAAGCTGTTATGGGATAAAAAAATGGTAGAAGGGATTCAAGAGTTAATTGATAATTGTACATGTAAGGTCAAACCTCCTCCAGAACTGTGCGCTGTATGAAAAATGGGCAAAAGAAAGAAATGAACAGGCCATGAAATGAGGCTAACAACATAGATCCAAGAGTATGAAATGGAGAAGGTAATTATTGATCTAGGATATGATGTGAATGTGCTACCAAAAAAACTTGGGAAATAATGGGGAGACCTGTGCTACAGTGGTCTTCTATCCAGCTTCGTATGGCCAATCAATAAAAATTCATTTCCACGGGGTGCATGTATGGGGTAACGATGGATATTGAACGAGCAAGTGCTTTGGCCAATTTTGAAGTGATCGAGATAGTGGATGATAGTAATCCTTGCCCTGCACTATTAGGCATTTATTGGTACTTTGACATGCATTCAGTCATTAATCTTAAAAAAAAAAGAATGATATTTGAAAGAAAAGAGCTCTGAGTAATTTTTACCTTAGATGCATCTAAAGGTTCACGATACACAGAACCAGTCTGCGATTATGAAGAAGAGGACGATCTAGATCAGATATATAAGATCACTACGTGAGATGAGGACTGGATCAATCCTATAGCAGATGGATGAATTACGTGGGATAAAGATAGCTCATGCACCTCAAATTATGACAAAGAGCTTGAGCGTTGGTAGAACATATTACATGAAGTCTCCTCGCTACGCTGCAACGTGTTGACAAAATCGCTTGGCTACGTATCTACGGAGGTATGAAATCTACCTCACTATGATTGTTTACATGATGCTAATTTATTTCTGGATAAGTTTGAAAGGGAGGTGCTAGCAAAACATTGGTTCCAGGAATTAGATTTGGCACTGTGTGCTACACCTTCCCGCTGGTGGTGTACGCATAAGGATAGCTTCATTGACTGGAAGGAATACTGGCGAATGATGAAGCTAAGGTTTGGGTATGCCAATACTCATATGACAGAGAAATACACTGGAAAAGATGATCTGCATGAACATTTGGCGAGGTGGACTAAAGCTTGAGGAGAGGAACCTCAACCTGAATGGGTGCACATATTTTTTCATACTTTGGATACCATACCGATGAACTAGTACCTAGAAATTGAGCGATGCCATGGAACAACCGAGTGGGAAATCCTCAAGGAAAGTTTATTGTTAACCTTCATCTTTGAGGATGGCTTTGAGTGTATTGATGAAGCACTCCAGTAAATTAAGGATGCAAGCTTTATAATGCCTATGGATCTGGTAGAATGTGTTCAACTAGACTGGAATACGCAGCTGTGCTATGCATTGGAATGCTATAACATAACTGCAGAAGAAGAAGAAGAAGATCCTAGAAATATCAGCGTTTTGGAGTTTGAGGGATAGGGTGAAGTTGAAGGACCCAAAGTAGTAATACCTAACATAGTAGAGCCTTTGAAGACTAGATAGGTAAACATTGGATCGGACATGCAGTCGAAGTTTGCAAAGATAGGTGACCACTAGGATGAGGATATAGTTGATAGGGCATAGAACTGCTGCACGAATACCAAGACTTATTTCTAACCAAGTTCTCAGATCTGAAGGGGATAGTTGGGGACCTGAGCATTATGAACATTAATTTGAAGCCAGACACAAAGCCTGTAAAAAAATGACCCAACTGTTTGAATCCCAAATATAAGGAAAAGGTGCAGAAGGAGTTGGACAAGTTGGTCGAAGCTGGGACCATTGAGCTAGTAGAGGAATCAGACTAGGTAAGTCCTATGGTTGTTCAGGAGAAAAATAAACTGGATGAAATTTGGATATGCATAGATCTAAGGAAGCTCAACGATCCATGTGTTCATGACCCGTTTCCAACACCATTGATAGATGAAGTCCTGGAGAATGTTTGAGGGTAGGAAGCCTATTCATTCATTGATGGGTTCTCAGGGTACCATCAGATCAAGATCATGCCGGAGGATCGCAGCAAGACCACCTTTGCGGCAGAATGGGGATGTTTTCAATATATGATAATTCCATTTGGATTGAAGGATGCACCTGCGATCTTCTCACTGGTAGTAATTGCAACTTTTAAGGAATACATCCAAAAATTATTAGAAGTCTAATTTGATGATTGGACTATATTTGGGTTAGTAAAGTGCCATGTTGCAAGTTTGCACTTTATGTTGGACACCTATCATAAGCATAAGATCGCTTTGAATTTGAAAATATGCATCTTCTATGTTCCTTATGGAATATTGCTAGGTCATGTGGTTTCCAATCAGGGATTGATGATAGATCCTAAAAATATAGAATTTATTGTCAATTTGGAGGCCCTGAAGAACGTGAAACAACTGTGCATGACACTGGGTCATACAGGGTATTATAGAAAGTTATTAAGGCATATGTTCAAATCACTACCCCAATGGGGAAACTGTTGAAGAAAGAAATGGCATTCTGCTAGGATGAAGAGTTTCAGAACATTTTAGATATTCTAAAGAACAAAATGGTCACCATGCCCATTCTGGTATTCCCTAATTGGAAAAAGGAGTTTCATGTGCATGTGGATTCTTCTTGTATTGCACTAGGAGCAGTGCTGACCCAACCAGGTGAAGTAGATATTGATCATCCTATAGCATTTGTGAGTCAGAAGTTGCCTAAGACAAATATGAACTACTCGAATACATAGTGCGACAGACTAGCCATGTTGTATGTGCTACAGAAATTTTGGCACTATCTGTTAGGTGCAAACTTCAAGATGTATGGAGACCATTCTTCTCTAAAATACTTGGTCAATAAGCCTATGTTGTGGGGAAATATTTGTAGATTGTTGTTGATCTTTTAGGAATATGATTTTGAGGTGATTGTGAAGCTCAAACGGTTGAACGTTGGTCCTGATCATCTCTCCCGGATTGAGACTAGCAATGAGCCTACTAGTTTGGAAGAAGGATTTGGTGGTTCACGCAATTGATTTTTCAGTGATCGCTGGACACCTATATAAAATGGGCTGCAATGATATACTATGCTAATATGTCCCATAGTTTAAATGACTGAGAATCCTCACAGAAGCACACGGAGGAGTATCAGGGAGCCACTATGCAAGAAGAGCGACTGCGCAGAAGATCCTATGCACAGGACTTTGGTCGCCAACTTTACATAAGGATGCAAAAGAGTATTGTAGGGCATGCGATGCTTACCAAAGGATGGGGAAATCATCATGAAGGGATGAATCTCCCTTGAATCCATAGATAAATTTGCAAGCATGTGATAAATGGGCGATTGATTTTGTGGGTCCGATCCATCCACCAGGCAAAAAGAGTGGAGCGTGATATATTATTACAATAACTGAATACATGATGCGATGGGTAGAAGCGTAGCCACTAAAGGATTGTAGTGAAATTGCTGCTATGAATTTTATCTTTGAGTATATCCTGTCCTGGTTTGGTTGTCCTAAGATATTAATGAGTGATAGGGGTACGCACTTCTTAAACGAAACAATTTCTATGATGCTTGAATAATTCCAAGTCTATCATCAAAAAAGTACGCCCTATCATCCTCAAGCTAATGAAATGGTTGAAGCCTTCAACAAAATTCTAGAAAGCGCTCTAACGAAGATTTGAAACATGAAGCAAAATAACTGGGATGTACGCATACCTGTAGTCCTATGGACATATAGAACTACTTGTAAGAAGCTGACAATCCAAACCCCTTTCTGGTTGGTTTATGGGTAGGAGGTTGTGATGCCCATGGAATATATTGAGCTGATTATGTGGATTGTAGTGATGACTGATATGGTTGATCACGAGACCATGGAGGAGCGCCTCACGCAGCTGATGGAGTTGGAAGAGGATCAGTTCTTGGCAAGATTTCACCAACAGGTGAAAAAGAGTGTGAAAATCCATGGCACGATTGACACATAAAGCAGTGCACCTTCTAGTTTAATGATTTGGACTTATTATATGACAAAAAATTTATGAAATTTCCTGGAAATTTTCAAACGCAATGTCTTGGACCATATGTGCTCAAGGAAATTACAGTTGGTGGTGCAGTTCAACTCACAAAGATGAATGGAGAATTGTTCCCAGGGAGAGTCAATGGTAGTCGATTGTAGTTGTACAAGGTTGATCTCGCCCTTGTGCAATGACTATATGATGGCAGGATAGTCTTAGTACTCCAGGTAGTGAAAAGGAAGTATGGGACTATAGACTGCATTGCCCGAAAACTAGAAAGATAAGGCAAGAAGTTTGCACGATGGAAGAAAGAAGGACGTTAAGGGGAGCTACGCCATAGGAGCTACACCACAACAATTGGTGTTGCGTAGCCTTGTCACAAAGTAGTCATTGGATGCACTGTAGATGATTGGATGGAAAAATTTCTATTAGGAAGAGCGGGGAGGGCACATTTATGGGGAAAATATTTGGAAATATGCCACCAAAGATGCATTAATGATAGATATTTGGAGGGAATAATTGGATTCAAATTCAAATTCACTTATAAATATGGCATGCTGCCTCGCATTAGAATACTTTGCATCGTGAGAATTGAATTTAAGTTTTTCTGCCTTGTGTTACATTAAGAGCTTAACTTTATATTTGACCCAGATTCAGAAGAGCTCTTTTCACAACCAGGGTTGGCCAACGTACCTGAGTTTCTCTATGAGCGTTTTCTAGATAGATTGACTGCCACTCCCCCCATAACAGAAGTTGTGCCCTCCACTGAAGAAATCTCCCCTGTTCCTATGTGTGTTATGACTACGGAGGCTAGGTCTCCTAGACCTAAGCCCTCTACAACTAATAAGAAGAAAAAGAAGTTGCAACAAGTTCTGGTGAGGCAATCACCGTGAAACACCCCCACAGAGATTCACTAAAAGGGGAAAATGGACAAAGTAAAGTAGCCACATGAGCCCCTTGACTTAGATGAATAAGAAATTCATGGAGGCATCGAGGAGATGGATGCCAAAGAGGCTGAGCCTATGACTTAACTCCTGAAGTACAACCCACCGTGAAAGGGAAAAGCCAAGGTGCCTAGAGACCTAAACACTGCCAAATTCATGGTTTCTACACCATTGCTACCAAAGAAGGTGGTTATTTAGGGCACGCTCTTGGGCCAAAGTCTGTCACTCAAACTGAAGGATTTTGACTTGGAAAATCATGAGAAGTTCCCTTAGCTTGCAATGAATAAATATTTGGCAAAAATCTACTATAAGGAAACTGAGGTTACACAACTAGAGCCTGGGCCACGAGAGTTAAGAAAGCGGACCTTTTGAACATGATGTGGGTGTTGCACTTAAGCTGAACAAACAATAACGTTGTGTGTGTTAAACAATTGGTCACCCTGGTTCATGATGGGTGTCTCTGGCTGGGAGAACCCATCCCTATTACCGACATGTTGATCCACCAGATTACCTTGCTGCCCTATCATGGTGTGGATCCAACAGAAGCTTTTGGAGGAAAAAAGAAAAGAAAAGAAACTCGTAGATCATATGAAAAGTGAGTTCGAGTTGGTTAAGAAGTCACACGGATATTCCATCCACTCCATTTCAGAAAAAGCAGTGCAGTTCCTTGCGTAGATTTTGGCTTGCAAGATCATGCGAAAGTGTCGCATGAACAAGGTTTTGGCACCAATAATATCCTTATCTGCGCAATGTGCTAAAGGAGTCCAATATAACTAGGCTCAGTACCTGTGCAAGGAATTTTTGGCAAATTGTCATGAGCTCTAGGATGAGGGCAACACATTTCATTATGCCTATTTATTATTATTAATAGTCTTGGTCGCATGGAGGATGCTGCAGGATAGTCAGTTTCCTCCTCAAGACCCAGACCTTCTGGAGGTAGTGAAGTTTGCTTCGCTCTGAGCAACCAAATATGTAGCATTGTTCACAGAGACCAAGAAGTTTTGGGTGCTCGTGGAGATGGACCTACACATGGTGATCAACCAAAGGCTGAGGTTGTCACCTACCTTATATGAGCAACTTGAGCCCTATGTAGAATTCAAAGAGGATTTCCACAAACTATCCAGTCATGCACGATGAAATCCGTAGAACGTATGGTATAAGTTTCCTTACCTTGTTGGCGAGGTATACGTTGAAGAGATTGTTGGTAAATGGCTAGGGGATGTAAGAACTCTGGACACCACATATCTCCACAATGGTATGATATTGTCCACTTTGGGCCTAAGCCCTCATGGATTTGTTTTTGGGCTTTACCCCAAAAGGCCTCATACCAATGGAGATATTTGTCCATCCTTATATACCCATGATTCTCCCCAATTCTAGTCAATGTGGGACTTTGGTCGTATACCCAACAATCTGACATGACATATTGTTACCCATAAACACAGAACTACCCTTTACATTTTCATACGAGGTAAACCAATTTCTATGAGGGGAGTGCAGTGGAAGTTGTGGTGAAGCGTGAAAGGCTGTGCGTGAGGTAATAGGCTGTAACTCTGCTCTGTGAAGAGATTGTTGTGTAGCGTGAGGTATTTGTTTTTAAAGAGCCTGTAGACGTGTTGTCCCTGCGTGAAGAGCCAGACTGCTAGTGCTGTCCCTGCGTGAAGAGCCAGACTGCTGGTGCTGTCCCTGCGTGAAGAGCCAGACTACTGGTGATGTCCCTGTGTGAAGAGCCAGACTGATGCGTATTAAAAAAAAAGGAGAGCCTGCATTATCTGCCTGCTGGTCTGCATAAAGTTGCAGAGGATTTTTGATAGAGCCTACGTGAGATCTGGGTAAAAAAAAAAAAAGGAAATTATTTGTTCAAGACAATTTTTTTTGTTTACCTAGCATATTTTGGGTTTGGGTTCATAAACCAATTGAAAAGGAAGTTGTCCAAAACTGATAAAGAGTAGGGTTTCAATAAGAAGAACAAGTTTTATTTTTCAGTAAAATTTTTTGAAGGGTGTCTCTAAAAAAAAAATATTGCAGAAAAATAAAGGCTCAAAATTGTAGGAAGAAATTTGTAAAATTTGTTTGTTTAAAAAGCGGGCTCATTTTTTTAAGAAAAAGGGAAACAAAGTTTTTTTTTAAGAAGAAGATAAAGCAATAACTTTGTTGTGTTCTCTGCCTAAATCATGGGATCACTTCATAACTTCAATCAGCTTGAGCACTGCTGATTCTTTGAAGTTTGAATTAGTCATGGGAGCTCTCCTGTCTAAAGAAGTACGAAGGAAATCCAGCACTAAAACAGCTGCATCAAAAGCCATGGTAGCTAGAGGACGCTCAAAGGAAAGAGGAGAAAAACCAAGGGGATCTTCCAGATCGAAATCGAAGGGAAAGAAGTGTAAGGAAAAATGTTGGAACTGCAATAAAATTGGACACTTGAAGAAGGACTGTTGGAAACGAAAGGAATCCGAAAACCCAAAGAACAAAGTGAATTAGGTCGATTCAAGTATGATAGACAAAGTTTTGTCTGCTGAAGAATTATGTATGATAAATGAAACTTCACCTGAATGTAATGTCTCTCAGGGTTTAGATAGCTGGCTGTTAGGCTCTGATACCATTTGTTGTAACAAAAACTGAAATAATGAAGAAAACAAGAAGGCTCGTTGCTAAATAACAAATTCCAATCCATTCAGTTTCTTTGTCTTGGTTATTCAGTTGAGACTTCTTGTTTTCTTCATTATTTCAGTTTTTGTTACAACAGGGGAGTGGCTGGTTCCATCAGATCTAGGCGTAGGAATGAACAAGGAAGCGGAAGGTACCACCATGTAGACTTCAGCAGTAGCCAAACAGAAGGAGGCCCAACACGCTGTAGCTCATGAGAAAAGAATGCAACAGAAGGAACCTACTGCTAAGGAGGTTGTTGACAAAGAGAGCACAGATAAGGAGACCACAATAGAGGTTGAGGAGTTTGACTCCCAACATGATTAGGATTAGGAGTCAAATGTCAAAGGAGGTGTGGGCATGGACAAAGAACCCCCTTTGTAGTAAAAACAAGATCAAAGCAGTCAACATCAGGGTTGGGAAAGAAGCAGAAGTCCACCAGATTCTCCCAGGTGGCTTTGCTAGTCCTCACTGAGGGGGACTTAAATGAGATTGGAGACAAGGTCTAGGATATGACAAGAGAGCTATGGACCCAATTTGAGCAGCAATACCAGCAGGCGCTAGGAAATGTGTAGAAGGATATGCGCAACTTGCAGATCTAGAAAGGGTGACTGCAAACGAGTGTAGGTTAGGTGAGTGGGATTCAGGCGAGCTTGTAGCAAGAATGCGTGGTAGTAATAAACATATATCGGACTTTTGATCTCTGAGTAATCCAGTTGCCGGACACAACCCTGGGCACCCAATCAGAAGAGGCCAATGCCCAACTATCGTAGCTTAAGAATTTGGGCATCAACCTTGTGAAACTCCCTATCCAGACTCTACATGAATTGTACCAAGGCGTTTCTAATGAGTTTTGAGTTAGGGAGCAACACACATTGTTGGTCATTAGTGAAGTTAAGACCAATAACCATTAGATATTCCAAGAAAATGCGTAGGTGCTAAAGGAGAATGAAGAGTTTGCTATGTGTAGCCACAACTAAGAAGAAGCAATTACACAGGCATGTAATGCGTTGCCTAAACTCAACATTATATAAGAAACATAATCAAAAGAAAAGATACAGAAGCTAGTTGTGGTGGCCAAGGAGTCAAAATATGAAATAAGTCATCTGATTTGAGTTACAGTTGCAGATTTCGAAGCTACAATTGAAGCTGCATCTGACAACTCTGCTAAAGTTTCAGGAGCAATGCAGAGCAGCTATCAAGGAGGGGATGGACACATTAGGCACAATAGTCAAGGACTGCGTATAATTATTCGATTAGGCCATGGAGCTTTGGAAATATTTGTAGGAGGACTCCACTCTGCAGAAGATTGACACTGACCTTAGGGAAAAACAACAACAGTTTGATAAGACAAGGTCAATTGTGCACATGTTGGCGATAGTGCAGAGGTTCACATGGTCATAGGAAGGAAAGAAGATACAGACTGAAATTCAAGAGTTGCATCAGAAAGAGGCCATTATTAGGGCCAGAACATAGCCTTGGACAGAGGAATGCAACTAGCTCACTCTGTCCATGAAGAACAAGCCAAAGGGCATCCAACAAACACAAAGTACAATGGGCCTTGTGGTGGAAGGCCCCACTATAGAGAAGTTAGTCGAGGAAGTGCAGTAGGAAGCAATGTAGGGAACAATTGATATGCAAGTGCTGAAGATGGATTTCTGTGAACTCTAGACAAATATTGAAGTGTCGGATGAGTGGCTCAAGGATGAGTCACCAAATTGTGTTGGGGGCCTACTGGGATAGGGTCACAGGGGTAAATTTTGTTAAAATTTGTAAGTTCTTTTTTTAAAGATGTAAATTCTTCATGATTTGTGGAAGTGGAGTGTGAAGATAGTAAAAGTCAAAGGGGATATAGTCCCTTAGGTGGTTAGGTGATAGAAAGGTTTTGAGACCCGCCCATGGTCCACGGACCATGGTAAACTAAAAGGAAGGCTATAAATAGAAGATTCATAGCGAGTCTAAGGGAGAACTCAATTGATAGAAATATTAAAAAAGGGAAAGTAAGATAAGGCACGAAAGATCTGTTTCCAGTACTTAGGCGAAGGGGAAGGCTCCTGCAGTTGAGTGCACAGAGACCTTGGTAAGTCCAAAAGTTGAGTGCACAGGCCCCTTCAACTGAGTCCGCAGGGAAAAATAGTTTATATCTAAATGATTACATCTAATAAAGACTATTTTGATCCAATACTTGTGCATCTGTGTATTATTTATTACTTTTTCAAGTTATTGTATTTTCTCTCTATATTGCAATTCATGTGAATAAATGCTTATCTTTTGCACGAAAGTGATAGATAAATATAATTTATAACTATTATGAATATTTCATGACCTTCATGAAGGTATAGATACCATTTAAGAGAATTATTGTAATTATCTATCTCAAAAGGGTTAGGGTTCGCAAAAATAGAAATAAGCCCAAGAAGCCACAGGAACCTATCACACAGGCCTCTGGATGCATAAATGTGGTTCGTTCATCTCCAAATACTACTTCGGGTGAGGCTACAGCCTGCGCTACGCGGGTTGTTGTCAAATGGGCCAATATTTTAGGGTTTTGTTAGTTGGTGCAGATAACTTTGAACCTAGGTTAGGCCCCATCAAGCCAACATATACCGAGTAATAAGATAACTAATCATACAGGGGAGCAAATCTTCAACCCTGAAATATCATCAGGGAGATCATTCTCAACCCAAAATCTCAAAAGGGGAGAAGGTCTCAACCCAATCCTATTTCCTACCAATCTTCCCATCAATAACCATCAATAGTAATGTGGTAGAACACTTGCATCATAATTGAATTGGGTTGTAAACCCCAAGTATACTCTCAACTTGTTGGCAAAATGGGGAGTAGTATTCAACAAGTCTTGCTTGAGGTTATGATGCAAATTGGATTATGCTCTACATAGACCAGATATAGGAGAAGCATCTCTGACCTTATGAAGATAGGGGAGCGACATATCCAACCCTATGGGTACCATATAGGGGAGTACCCCATTTTCCAAAGATCCCTCAACCCAAGGAGCCTTCTATCTCAATTCCTCATCCTGGGAGCTCAAACAATGTGGGAAGAGTTGGGTAAGTGTCCTCGATTAGCGTTGCCCCTCACCCACACGGTTCACATCTGCCAGTCTAAGCTACTCTCAAAAGACCGAGAATTTTCCTTTGGGTAATGCCTTGGTGAGAATATCTACAATCTACTCATCTATCAATATGTGATAGAGTCTAACAACTCCTATTTGCACCATGTCTCGAATAAAGTGATATTGAATCATTATGTGCCTATGTGCTTGGAATTTTCATGAAACACGAGGTTCTCTACAAGACGGATCGCACTCTTGTTGTCGCAATGTATCACTGTAGTATCTAGGACTTTCTCAAATAGTACTCCTAAGATATTCCTTAACCATACTGCTTCATAGCTAGCCATGCTATTGGAAATGTATTATGCTTCAGCGGTCCTCAATGCTACATAATTTTGTTTCATGCTCATCTTGGATATCATGGAAGATCCAAGACTAAAACAACATCCATATGTAGTCTTCATGTCGATGGAATTTCTTGCCTAGTCAGCATCGATGTATCCATGAAGTTGAAGATCTCCAACATAAAATTGTAGACCAAGTGTGATTGACTCATGAAAATATCTCAATACGTGTTTGGTAGCTATCCAATATGCATGGAGGGGCCCAATCATGAATTGACTCAATGTGTTTACTACATAGCATATGTTTGGATAGGTGTTCACAAGGAACATCAAAGCCCCAATTAATTGTCTATACTCAGATGGATTTTCCAAATCGGGTCTTGCAACTTCTCCACATAGCTTCTTGAAGTTCATTTCCATTGGTGTAGCCATGGATTTTCATTTAGTCACTCCAAATCTTTCCGTCAACTTCACAACATATTTTCCTTGTGAAAGTAAAATCTTACCAGACCTTTGCCACACCTCAAGACGTAGAAAGTAGTGCATGAGACCAAGGTCCTTCATCTCAAATTTAGAGGCTATCTCCCTCTTACACTCGATCATCAGAGGCTCACTACCTGTTAAGAATAGATCATAAACATATAAAACCAAAATCAATGGCTACCTTAAACTACCTTGAAGTAGAGGTTGGGATCAAAATTTCTTCTTGTGAATCCAAACTTCATTAAATAACTGTTATGCATGCATACCAAGCTCAAGGAGCTTGATTCAAACCATACAATGCCTTCTTCAACCTACAAAACTACGTTCCTCGATATTCCACTTCAAATCCCTTTGGTTGTCAGAAATATACTTATTCTAAAACATGCCATGAAGGAATGCAATCTTTACGTCCATCTGATGAAGAGTCCATCCTTGACTAGATGCAAGGGAAACTATCGAATGTATGGTTGTATATCGAGCCACATGAGCAAATATGTCATCATAATCTTCTCCCTCTTTATGTGAGAAACCTTGAGCCACAAGCCTTGCATTATATTTTTCAATTCTACCATCAAATCCATGCTTGATCTTGAACAACCATTTTGACGTCACCAAATATTTTCCCTTTAGTCTTGGCATAACATCCCATACATCATTTTTCACAGTCAATTCATATTACTCAGCTGTTCCAAACTTGATCTTTTACAGCTTCTTTGAATGAGGATGGTTCGACTTGAATCATAGTAATGATGGCTGCAACATATCCCTAATACCTACATGGTTTCTTCCCTTCTCTAAATAATCTACAAATGGGAACATTTTTTTTTAAATTCTATAGAGTATCACAGAGCCAAAGTGGTCTCTTCCTAGTAGGAGGATCACTTGGAGGGGGATATTAAGGATCCATAGGATCCATGGAACCATCAACAATATTAGTCTTAGACTCGGGCATGGAAGGACAATCTAGAATATCCCAGTCATCATTCTCCTTCTTGGGAAGAGGAGGCAGCGGAAGGTTTCTTACCTTTCCAAGAGCTGCATCTTCATCGAATTTTATCTCCCTGCTAATTCCTACCTTGCTTTGACCAATAATATATATTCTATATGCTTTAAAATTTTCACAATACCCACAAACGTATCTTTTCTTCCTGTAGCTTCCAACTTGTTCCTTTTGTCCTTCGACATATGAAAATATATGGGGCATCCAAATAAACAAAGATGGCTAATATCCGGCTTGACACCTATGGATATTTTTTTGGGGTCTTGTTTTCTAATGTTTGATGAGGTAACCTATTTTGAACATATATAGTAGCATGTATAGATTCTCCCCAAAGGAAATTTGGCACCTTTTGATCATGGAGCATGGCACATGCAACTTCTAATATAAACCTATTCTTCCTTTCCGCTAAACCATTATGTTCGGGAGTATATGGCACAATTGTTTCCTTCTTGATTCATTATTTATTGCAAAATGCTATGAACTCGTTTGACATGTATTCCCCTCCATTGTCGGACCTGAATACTTTGATTCTCTTCCCTATTTGATTTTCGATCAAGGTTTTGAATTCCTTTAACATTTCAAAGGCTTCATCCTTGTGCTTTAAGTAGCATATCCATGTCTTTCTTGAGAAGTTTTCAATGAAGGTGATGTATTAGATATGATAACCAATAGAATTCATAAGAATTAGACCACATATATCGAAATGAATGAGATTTTGGATGTCATTTGTCTTTTTCTCACTAGAGGGGAATGGTCCCTTTGTTTTCTTTCCACTCGTACAACCTAGAAAAATTCCATCATGATGGGCTTGAACATCGTGAATAACTGAGACAAATTTCTTCAATTTCGAAAGAGAATCATATTGTATATGAGCTAGTCTGTGGTGCCACAACTCACTCAGATGATTGGCATTATGAACCAATGCTAGAAGTGGCCTTCTAATGACTTTATAGAGTCCTTCAAATCTTGATCCTAATGTGAATGCATATCTCATAGGTGAACCAATAGACCAAGTCAAAACTTTTCCTTTGACGAAGGCAACCCTCATCCCTTTATCTTCCAATGCAGATATAAATACCAAATTCTTCATTAATCCCGGCTCATACATAAAATCATGCAACATAACTCATTCCCCATAATTCAGCTGAAATTTAACGAACCCAAAACCTTTCACGGGATGATTAGGGTTGTCTCCAAGAATGATCTTCACCTTAGCCTCCCTCTCTACTAGATTAGAGAGGACTTCATTGTATCCAGAGAAATGATGAGTGGTCCCACCATCAACCAACAAACTATCCCACGAAACCATTGGAGAAGAACTAGCAAGGGAATAAATAATAATGTATTCAGATTTATTTATAACATTACTTTCATACCTGGGAACTTTTGATTTCTTTTGAGGAGAATGATCTTCTTCATGGTAACTTGAGGAATCTATTCTTCTTCTTTCATATCTTCTATCACGGTTATTTCTTTGATCATCTTCTCTTCTTTTATTATTATCATTTCTTCTTTTGTTGTAACATGGCCTTTTTCTCTTCTTGGGATAGTCTCGAGCATAATGACCTTTCTTGTGAAAATTATAGCATTCAATATGAGATAAATATCTATCATTCCTTCCTTTTACATTTTGAGAAGGACGCTTCCTTGATGGAACTCCTTTTCCCTTCTTCTTCTTTTTTTAATGAGTAATATATGCAATGGGCTCTCCCCCTTCATGCTTTTGAATCCTTCCTCTTGCTATCATCCTTGATTCTTCTTTAGTAAGCTTCCCAAAAATTTCATCAAATGATGTGAGGACATTGTTTTTTATTTTTGTAATAATGAAGGTTTCCCAAATAGGAGAGAGACCTCTAAGTGTCACAACTACTAGTTCCCTATCACGCACATTTTCTCCAATTCTTTGCAATTGATCTCTAAGGCGAGATATCCTCATAATGTAGGATTGAAAAACTTCTCCTTTGTTCATCTTAGTTTCTTTCAGTTGATATTTCAAGGTGATGATCTCATTCAAATTTTTGATTTCATACATGCTAGCTATCTTGTTATACATGTATTTATACTTCCTTACATTCCCAACACATGCAAGTAAATGATCTTGTAAACCGTCAACTATAATTTTATTTTATTTGGGCTCAACTTTCTTGTGCATTTTTTTGAGGGAAGTGGAAGCATTTTCTAGAGGCTCAGGCATCCTTCCTTGAATTTATTCTATCACATCATTATTGTCAGCTATGATCTCCAACCTGAATTTCCATGCATCAAAGTTTGATGCGTCACCCAAACTCTCATGCTCCTTGAATGTAGAGGAAGACATCCTGAATTTGAGCAGACAATCTTCTTTCCAATAATGATGGCTTCAATGCTTACCTTCTTTTGGGTTTTTCCTTCACCTTAGCTCTGATACCATGTTAATTTTTCAGAATGTTCTATGTTGTATCAATTACTTTAGCCCAATTCACTTCTTCGTTTAACAACGCATTCAATTATTAGCAAAGTATCCAATCATAAACTATAATTGAAGATAGAACAATATATACAATGACAAAGAAGACAACAACACAACCATAAGAGACAATAGCTAGGTCCAAGACCATGGAAAAACCACACAAGGGGGGGAACCATTTCAAATATTCTTCTTTATTAGATCGTCATAAAATGTTTAAGAAGAGAGTACAATGCAGCCAATACATAAAATTGTAGCATAAATTCATAGAATAGAAGAAGATTGCAGAACTATATAAAAATAGAGATAAACCCTTTATCCATAAGACTACTAAAGCAAACTGAAGGAAACAGTCAAACCCTAGATAAAAACCCCTGATGCTCCCAACAAGGAAGACTGTGAGTGATAAAAAATTCTTGGTCACTCCCTTAGGCACTGTGTGTGAGCGACTATGTCTGACCCAGATGATCCCTAGAATATTTTATGCATGTGTCTAGGGACAAACACACACATAACTGATCGAAACCCCCAGTTTCTCCCTTCTCTCTACTGTGTGACCATCTGGGGACCAACATTGCCTGATCTACTTCAAAAACCCTAGTCACTCCCTTAAGGCTTCTGTGAGATTATCTAAGACCTCCTAGTCGCACCCTTGACCACTATGTGCATGTGACTTAGCTCGAGAATGCTTAGTTACAAGCCAATGACCGAGAAACATAAACCCTATATTCATGTGAGTTTCAACCCTGTAGTTTTAGACCCTTGAGTGAACTTCCTTCGTCAAACCTATGTGAACCAACACAATAGAAGAAAATAGAGGATGGCTTGATCAATGTTTCCAAATGAGCTTGAGGTATTTTCTATTTATAGGCTTCCATGATGGTCCACTTGATGTTTAGGTCGACCTGTCCAATTATACATGTACTTATGGCCAACCTATTCCAATATACATGAGTGGATAAAATAAATTCAAAAACTAACTTCTTCTTGTCCAAATAGGGTGATCTTTAGGTTCCAATTATTATATTCATCATATGAGTTGCCCAAAATGGAATTTGACTATAGTTGCATAATTTTAACAAGAGGTGTCTTCCATAGGCCTAGTGGAATGACCTAGAACAACAGAAAGGAAAGGGCACAATGTCTTCCTTAAAGTAATTGAATGATGGGATGAATCCTACCTAGAATCCGTTGTAAGCTTTGCTCCTTCCTTGGCTTGTATGATCCAATCCTAGCTTTGATCGCTATAATTAGAACCTGCACAATCAAACAAGACAAGCCAAAGATCTAGGACATCTATGTAGCGTAATTCAATAACTTGATTTAATAGATCAACATGGTACTGATATATGTGAAATCATAACATCATATATAGGAAAATAGTATACTCTTTGTATTAATAGAAATGGGGAGAGTTACAACCAAAAGTAGGATTTGATCTTGTAGAAGATATCCCCAAGTTGACTTGTCCTTTTCTTGCAACAAATTATGCCTCTATATCACCCTAATTCATGGAATAATGACTCTTACAGCAACAACATGAGGGTAGAATTGATCTCCAAAATCCAACCCCTTGCCCATGGATGGTTATAAAATCATAGATGAGGGAGGTAGTTCATGACATCTTATCCATTTACCAATCTAGATACAAGTTGAAAAATTCAAGGTAGGATAGGATAGGATTTGAGACTCTTATCCAAAGAAAATGGTTGAAACAAGCTCATGAAGCTTCTGGAAGAGGAAGCTTCGAGATTATTTTTATTTTTCCCGAATTTCTAAAATCAACTCACCCTAAGACTGAGCAACCAGTTGGTGATCAGTGTAGGTGCAAAGAGTTTCAACCTGGTAGTCAAATTTGGTCCCTAAAGGGATAGGGTGCACTGGGCCTTAAAAGCTTGGAAACTTTATGAGCACAAGTATTGCAGCAAGAATGTTGCAACTCTTAGGGCTACCAACTTTACTTTATCAACCAAGGGTTCTCACAAACTTGAAGGTGACAGTGATGTATACATAGGCAGATGCAATGGGTCCACTCTTTGTCACTACTGAGCTGGTGATAGACCACTATGGTTTCTAAAACCAACCTTCTATTGATTTAGAATAAGTTTGAATACCAATGAAGAAAGGGTAATTTTTCCCTAATTGAGAGAAATGAAATATTTTCTACTGCAATAATGAAAGACTGAATTAAATGCTTTAAACACACCACTCATATAACTATTTGTTAAGAGATCTTGCTTCAAAAGAATTCTAAGCTAACATGTGTGTTACTAACTATCCTAGGCATGCAATCTTAGATAATCAAACACTTTACTGCTATGCATATGAATGAAAACAATAACTCTTTTTTCCTTTTTGTCCTTTTTTTGTGAAAATGTGAATGCTAAATCTTCTTGGTGGTATGGCAGGTGGGGTAGAGATGGTTTTGAAGGGTCATATGGCTTAGGAGGCAAATAGGGGTCTTCTCCTAACTTTATATATGCATTTTCCTCAAATCGGCCTCAAAACAAGCCACTACAGGTCATCCCACAAGATGTCCTAATGCACCTACATGATTTCCTAATGCTCCTACAGGATCCCCTATATTGCTATAGAATTCGTCTAAAAGCATAAGGAGGGGTTTGGAAGGTGGTATAAGGTTTAGGGAAGGTGAATGATGGAAGAAATAATGCAAGACAGTGGCTAGAACTTCCTCAGAGCTCAAACCAAAGTTTGTGAGATGGTTATATTTGCTCAAAAACCTGGAAATTTGTTCTTATGGAATGATGAATTGGTTGATGGACTTACTAGTTGTTGGTGATCATGGATGTATGAGGTTAGGCTGGGGTTGCTAACATGAGATCTTCCCACAGTAAATACATCAATGGAATTTACCCATGGATCATGTCAAACAAGAAAGATTTCCAATCAACATAAGAAAACATAATTCCATTATTTAGTTGCCTAGTTCATGCATGGAAATACTTTTAGAATATTATGAAACACCATGAGATCTAATACAAAGCTGGAGATATAAAAAACAACAACTAAAACCTATTCTTGAAAACTAATAAGGTGCTGGTCTAATTAGCAGAAAACCCTAAATTCCATAAGAAATCATAATTATGTATTTTGGGGCTGAATAGGAGTTTTTCCTCAAACCATGGTCCCTGAAGGGAGGAGTGAGGCAAAATCCACCTGATATAAACCTTTTTGGTATTCCTTTATCTCTCTATGGCTA
Organism: Pinus taeda; assembly: GCA_000404065.3. Lineage (NCBI taxonomy): Eukaryota > Viridiplantae > Streptophyta > Pinopsida > Pinales > Pinaceae > Pinus > Pinus taeda. The sequence goes on from APFE030563089.1 coordinate 85,781, forward strand.
CTGCTAAAGCTATACACAAATGGAAGAAAACTAATAAAATTCACCACTACTTGCAATGAAACAATGCCAAAATCAATTCAACAATTAACTTTATGAAATAACCTAAGCATACAAGTACAATAAAAGGAACCTTTGTTTCTAGGGTTGGGCCCTAACCCAAGAGCTTTAGCCCTCTGAGTCAACTCAGTGTTGGATCAAGGAAATGCTCATTTCCATTATCATATCAAAAATTACATAACAATGTTTTGCCACAATCCTTTAACTTGAAAATGCTTAGTGCTCTTACATAAAAAATACGAATCCTAATTAGGCTTTAGACCTCCTTATTTATACCATTGAAGTATCCAACAATTTTCTTAAATCCAGGGAAGCTTAGCTCCCAAACTCAACATGAACTGATTCTTAACTATCACTAGCTCAACTGCCCATGATCTCCATGACTCGACTGTTTGCAACTCCGAGCTAGTGTGATTTGATTGAGGGATATTCAAATGAGTAAGGATTTAATGAGGAAGATCCATCTCCTATAATCTCTAATTCTTGTCTCATTCAAGTTCCTGCACCATAATTAACCAAAATTGCCATGATTTTCTCCCAAAAACTTGTAATTAATGCACATTAGACCACTAGACATAACATCTTACTTTTACTCATCTCATTAAGCAAAATATAATTAAAACATGTAAGGAATTATGATAAGAGTTTATTTTAGTAAGCGTGGAGGTGTATTAAGGTCCATATAGTTACCCAATGATGAGGCTCATCATCACCCCCTACTGAAAGTGTTGCTCATCCTTTGAGAAACTTAATCTATGTCCATGTCCTTCATTGCTCTAGTGGCCTCCCTAACATCTAATGCTTTTGTTGTAGTTTCTTCTTCCTATGAATAAAATCTTGCCTTCCTCTCTATCTCTTCCCACTGCTTTCTATCTTCTTCTTTTCTCCTCCCTTCCAACATTCCTAAAAGCAGTGGTGGACTGAGTCTCAAGCCAATCCAATTGACTTTGAGTCTTTGTTGAGCATGCTTATTCATGGGTGTTCTATTTAGTGCCTCTCTCATTCTCTGAGGAGAATGGTATTATCTGATTTTTAGGTTGTAAGGCAAGGTGTTGAACTGGTAAATCCTCTCTGCGGACAGAGGCGATCCCACTAGCCCACCACGGGTCTAGCAACAATCACACCACGCTACACGCAGGTTCCTAATTGCATAAATCAGAGATCGATCAAGATGATCTACCTGGAATCCAATGCTAGTAGTTGTAGAAGAAACGCCGCTCCCGCTCCTTAGCTTTGGCTGGTCACAATCCTCACGCTCCATGTAAACGGACACCTGCACAAGCAAAGAACGATACAAACACAAGCGTAAAATCCAGTATATGCAATTATATATCGGTCAGAAAAGACATAACTCAAATACCATTGAAAGACACATGAGTGGAACCATAATGATAGTCGTTCATTAATCAATAAAAACAGAGAAAGATTACAACCAAAGGGTTCTGACGTTGAACCTCCTCTGACTGGGCCAACATCTAAATACGCCTTGCAAAGTGACCTCTTCTCTCTCAATATTTTGGCAGCATAACCCCTCTATAATTCTCAATTCTCACTATCTAGCTCTAGCAAAACTTGTTCTAGCAACACTAGTTGGTTTAATGCAGGGTGACAGTCATTTATAGATGGAGGGGGAGGAAGTATGCATTGTATCCGGACACCTACTGAAGATTTAGCATTGTCCCAGAATAGCCACTGAACTTGGTTGTCATGGATAAAAATATGACACTCGACCACTTCCATGAGATTTTTCCCCAGAGAACTGCATGAACAAAGAAGGAAAAACACTTCAGTGCGCGTTGGCTAAAAATCATAACCAAATTTAGGTGGCACAGGCTTTGCTCTATGACAGAGCATCCATGGACACGCCCTCTTTGGAGGAACTGAGTCATTGGCGTGGGTAAGACTCTGTGGACCCGCGCTAATGGAAAAAGGGCACTTTTTAGGGCTAATATGCAAAAGGTGTCTTCAGGGACTTTGAAGTTCATACTTAGGAGAATCCAATGCAAGTGTTTTTAAGTTGTGTCACTGGTCACAGGTCCATAAATGTGTCCTCCAATGTGCGAAAGCAAGGGTAACAAGGATGGTGACCAACGGTGACAAATTACTGCGTAACACAAGGCATTCCACCTCCTTTGGCAAGCTTGCATGGTGTCATCTCCTAGCAATTTGAACATGTCTTCAAAGTGTGTGTCTGCTTGTTCTTGTGTAGCAAGGTACCTAGGTTCAATCTTAGGATCATTTTAAGTGAGGTTGTGGGTGCTGATGATAGCCAATGGATTAGATTGTTGAGCTCTAATCATGAGGGGTTTTGTCTCTTCTCTTTCCATTACCTTTTTCATTTCTATAGCTCTTGCCTCCTCATGATTCATCTAGGATGCGAAGGCCATCAATTACAAGTCTCCTAGTTTTGAATTTGGGCCCCACACATTCAAATATGTCAAGGCCAAGTTGTGTAGGTAAAAATAGACATTTTCTTTCTATCTTCCAAGTTGCTTTTATCACAGATATCAATGAATTGTCTATAGTCCTCGAAGGGCATAATGTCTCTCTGTGCTAAAGTATTGATTTGGAATTGTAGCCATTGTTCCTTGAGATACAAGGCATAATACTTTGTTGGCATCTTGCATTGGATTGCCTCCAAGGATAAACTGGCCATAGTTTCCAACTGGCTTTCCCTTTCTTGTAGTTATCCTCTTAGCCATGCATTCTCTGCTTCTAACTGAGATTTCATCATTTCCTCTCTGTTCCTTATGCTACTCAGCTCTCTTCCCATCTCTTTCAATTTTTCCTCCATGTGGCCTACATCCTCCACTTCTTTTGATTTGGCAATTTGCATCCACATGTGTATCCTTGCCCTCTCTCTTTCAAGCTCAAAGAATAAGGGAATGGAAAACTTTTGTGGGATTACGGTGCCTCCTTCAATGAATATGTAGTAGGAGCTAAGGTTGGGCTATCGACTAGGTTCCCTCAGTTCTTGGTCTTCTTTCTTTGTTTCTTGTAGAGTGATACCTTCTTGGTGCCTTTTCTGTACATCATGTAGGTTTGACAGCGTTTCCTATAGGATGGCCTCTGCTTCCTATAGTTCTGTCTGTGTCTCCTATGGGAGACCATTTCCCTTTGATGAGCTTGACCTTGTGACATGCCTCCTAACATAAGTGATGGGATATTTGGGAGAGGCTTGTCATGATAATCCTTCTCCTTGATTTTTCTCTAGAGGAGCTGCCTTTTCTTGCTGCTTTGGTGAGTCTTCAATGACAATAGGAGTATTGGTGGGGGTTTGAGGTCTTCCTCGCCTAATCCTTGTGATCTTTCTTGTTCTGAAGTACAATGGGGTTTGTCTTTGCCTCTTCCCTTTTGACTTGATAGGTGTACTTAGGGCAGTAAGAGTAGTTGCTGCCTCTTTCTCAGTGGGTTCTGGAGATATCCTTGGTGACTCTTCCCCTTGTTTTCCTTGAACTGTAGGCCTTTGTTCTTCCTTCTGTTCTCTTTCCTTTTTTCCATTATCCTTCTCATTCTTATATTTCTATTTCTCTTCTTCCTCTAGTTCCTGACTCTGCTCATCTGTCTCTTCTTTTGTTTCTTCTTCTGTCTCTTCTTCAATATCCTCCTCCTTTTCTTCCTCTTTTCCCTCTTTTGTTTCCTCTTAATTTTCTTCTTCTATTTCCTCTTCATTTTATTCTTCTATTTCTTCTTCCCTCTCAGTAGCAGTGGGGCTTTTGTCATATTTAAGAGCTTGAATTTCCCCTCTTTCCTGCATGTCTCTGCAGGTTATCCATGTAATAGGGAGTCTTAGGTTTTGTAGAGCATCTTCTAGGATGAGTTTCACCAACCCATGATGGGCTAGTTGTTGATGTTTTCCTCCTACACTTTGATGCTCATGTCTATCATTGATTGAAGAATAAAGTAGGGTATACTTAATCTATTTTGAAGAGTTTTGTCTGCTCCAAATTTCAATTCTTGGAGGAGTCTGAAGTGGTATCCATACATCACATTGTATCTCCATTCACATGATATGTATTTAATGAGGTGGTAACCAACTTCATTCCAAGGGTATGGAATGCTTCCTCTTCTGATCCCATTTTTTAATTCCATTGGTTCCTCCCCTTCCAAAAATAATTTCTTCTTTCCAAGGGTGTTGTTACCCTTATCTCTTTTCTCCAAGGAAACCCTAACGGGAGTGTAGTGATTTTTCTTATAACGTAAGTGGTGATTTCTATTGATAGGCCTTTCACCACAACAATGGCATGGGTCCTAGTGAGGGGTATGAGTGAGAGAGCAAAATCTCTAGCCACCTCACCATCGTATCCTCTCATCCTCTCAAAGAACCCCATCCATTGGTGCCTTGTGAAAATTTTTAATACAGGAGGATGATGGTGGACCTTACATTGTTTATGGGTTCTCTCTTCTTAAAACCTCCTGTCATCTTTCCCTGGTAATTGTGGAGGCTTGGATGGATATAATTCAAGAATTTTGGTGGATGAGAGAGGTTGGAGTGTTAACTTTGCAGTACAATTCTCCTAGACTGCAATTTCCTTAATCAAATGAGGATTTTTCTTCGTTTTAACTGGAAAACATGGAAGGTATAGCTCCTACCTTACTTGTTACATCCTGTTGAGGACAACCTTTGATCTATCCTCCCTTTAGTACCCATTGATAATATTGTAGATTGACGACTCTTTATCCTATAGGTTGTTCTGTAGGATCCTGTAGGTTTTCCTATAGGATCTTGTAGGTTTTCCTGTAGGATGATGCATGTCTCCTGCATTGAAAAATGTTAACTGTATCCTATAGGTGCTGCTTCAAGAAGGTCAAGAGCAACCTATTTTCAATGAATTCTCGAGATTGCTAATGCTCTATTTGCATGGGAATTAGTGTTTTATTTCCTTATTTCATTCCACCTTACCTCATAATGATCTCCCACTTTGTTCATCCGTAACTTAACCATTTTTGGCCTAATCTCCTCTTTCTTTTGATTTCACTGCTGCCATGTGTGAAGTGGTCTAACTATTTTCTCCTTGTCGACTGGCCGAAGGTGGCCAAGTTAACTAGGCACCTTTGCTTATAAAACCAACTAGACTTACATAATCCTACAGTTTTGATCATATCGTACTAATGAGAGAGCATGAGTAAGATGACGTAGTTGTGGGTAAGATGCTTTGAAGATGATGCATGTTGGAGAATGATGTCTCTGTGCTGTGTAGTTACTGCATATCCTTCCTTGTATTAGCCTCTTTTGATGCTTGTTTCTTTTGATGTGCAGGTGCTAGAGAGTGATGCTGGTGATCTTGCTATTGCTGTTGAGTTCTGGAGGAGCTTCCTCAACCTTGGAATCTTTGTGCTAAATATGGATGAAACCTTAGGAAGTTTCCTTTGTGGGATAGGCTTCTACATAATTTTTTATAAGAAACCTACAAGATGTCCTGTAGCTTCTTCTTCCCTAAACTTTCATACTTTTTATCACTTTTGGAGCATGAGAGCTTTTGACATGAGTAGAGAAGGGTTGTAGTGAATGGTAAGTGAAAGTTGTGGTCTTCAGGTATTGTCCCTTTGTCCTCCTTCTCTCCCCCCTCTATTTGTTTTTTTAACTGTATATATATTTTTTTGTTGAATTGACTTATTTGATGGATGTAGGGGTAACGTGGTGATGGAAGGCATGGCGATGATGTGGTGGAGTGAATGTTTTTTTTGTTTGCTTGTTTGCTTGTTTTTTTTGTTTTGTTTTATTTTGTTTTATTTTTTTATTTGTTTTGTTTTTTTTTTTTGCTTGTTTGTTGTTTTTTTTTCTCAGACGCAGGCTTCTCATCCCCTTTCTCTAAGATCACTTATCTTGGGATTTCAAGGTCACTATAATTTCTATAGTAAACTCCT
>APFE030563089.1:100502-121407 GCA_000404065.3 Pinus taeda
TTTCAAAAAGCTTCTCCTCTGACACTTGCCCTCTTTGTTTCGACCAGGGATGAGTAAGAGATCATCATTCTCCAAGTGGAAGCAGGAACTATCAGAGAGAGGACACTAATCAAGACCCCAGAAGATGACTCATCTCCCTATAATCATCTATATATGGATCCCTCATCACAGAGATCCAGGGGCTGTAATTTTGTATCTTATAGAGAAGTGGTGTTGGTTTTCTGGTGTACATTCATAGTGTTTGGTGATCTAAGCTTTACTTGAGGTGAAGAAGGGCTTTCAAGCTAGAGGATGATGTTGGGTCAAAACATATGGTTGTAATCCTCTTGCTACTTTTCATCTTAATAAAGCTATTCAAGTTTTCCTCCATATTCTTGCGTACCTGTTTATATATGCATTTGTATGGTTAACGCACACCTGGTCCTGTGTTATTTATGAATATAGATCTTTGTTCTTCGATAGTAGTATGTTGTTGTGATTCCACAGGTGCTCTTTGAAGCTGGGCAGACGAAGAAGAAGTGGCAAAGCTCTATCAGGAAGGAGAGGAAATCAAGCACAAGACTAAGGTTGGTCTCCTTTGTTCCACTCCTATCTATTTTCATAAAGGAAAGCGAAAATAGATTTTACTTGTTTGTTTCTAAGATAACTACCAGTCTTAGTGGGAATAGCAGCATCCGAGTGGACACTATTCCTGGTAACACAAGGGCTTCTTGTATACCTTCAATCTGTACCCATTAACAAGTAAAGGGATAGCCTTTGCATCGATGGTTCTTATCTATACTAAACCATTATCATGACATTTTCTATGACATAAGGCCCTAACCATCTAGTCCTTAACTTGCCTTTAAAATCCTTGTACCTGGAATCATACAACAAATCCCAATCACATTCTTGAAACTTCTTGTCCTTTATATTCTTGTCATGCCAAATTTTCCTTTCAACTTGAGTCAGCTTTGTGTGTAGGAGGATCTGCATCCTAAATTCACCTAACCCATTCAGTTGGAGCAATTTTTCTTGTTGTGCCCTGGTGAGATCTAGATCTAGTTGTACTGCCATTCTTAAGGTGTTATATTCAAATTCAATGGACAACAAGGCTTTCTTTCCATAGACTAGCTCATAAGGAGTGAGTCCAATGGTGGTCTTCCACGTGGTATTGTAGGCCCAAGTGGCCTCAACTAATATATTTTCCCAATCCTTTCTGATGCTGCTAATCACCTTGGTTATAATTCCTTCCAACACTTTGTTGGTTACCTCCACGTGCCCATTAACCTGTGAGTGGTAAGGAGTTGATGTTCTATGTTGATCTTGTGCTAGCTTAACAAATTTTCAATCATGTGAGATGAAAATTGATCGCCTTGATTAGTGACCAACTCTCTAGGGTACCCAAACTTATAAAATATATTTTCCCTTAAGAATTTAGCCACTTTTTCTTCTGTTGTTGCTTTGATGGCCTTGAATTCAACCCACTTGGTTAAATAGTTAGTGCACGTAATGATGTACTTCTTTTGCTTGGATGGATGGTCAATGGGTCCAATGAAATCCATGCCCCACTTGTCAAGTGGCTCGAAAGTCACTTTGGGTTGTAGAGGCATTTCATCCCTTGGGGTAGATTTCCCCATCCTTTGGCACCGATCACATTGACTAGTATACCTCCTCACATCTTGGTGAAGAGTGGTCCAGTAATAACCAAATTGTAGTACCTTGAATTTTGTTCTTTTGGCTGCAAAGTGACCTCCACAAGGCTCATCATGACAGGTCAGAAGGATGTCAAAGACTTCCTCCTCCCTAACATATATTCTCAAAATTTGATTCGGGCTTAGTGAATGGGGTGCTCTTCCTTACAATCTTTCTCTTTTCCTTGGAGGACAAATTTGGTGGAAACTGTGCAGACACTAAGTAATTTTCTATGTCAGCAAACCATGGAGAGAGAACTGAAATGGCGAATAAGTTTTCTTCTGGTAATTGATCATCAACCATTCCTTCCTCCCCTACAGGCAAAGTCAATTTGGATAAAAAATCTGTAACAAAATTCTCCTTTTCCAGGCTTATCAATAATAATTAAATCAAATTTTTGCAATAAAAGTAACCATCTAATAATTTGGGCATTTGCACAATTTTTATTCATCAAGTATTTAATTGCAACATGGTCAATATGTACAAATGTTTGGTAACCAGTAATGTAATGTCTAAATTTATTTAATGAATGCACAACAACTAGGAGCTCTTTTTTAGTCACTGTGTAGTTCAGCTCAGCTTTTGAAAGATTCTTACTGATGAAGTAAATGGCGTAAGGTAGCTTGTCATCTAGTTGTCTTAAAGCAGCTCCTATGGCTTTGTGAGAGGCATCGGCATGTATATGGAAAGAAAAAGCCCAATTTGCACCTTGGAGAATAGGTGCAGTAGTCAACTTGTCCTTTAGGGTGTCCAAGGCTTCTTGACAGATTTCTGACCATACAAATTCAGAGTCCTTGGCCAATAACTCAAATAAGGGAGAAGATAACTTGTTGAAGTCTTTTATAAATCTCCTACAGTATCTGGATAAACCTATAAAACTTCTGACATCTCTTTTTTTTGCAGAGCTAGGACCCTTTGGATGATGGTTATGTTATTTGGGTCTACCTGTAGTCCTTTCTGGGATATTGAGTGACTTAGAAAAATCCATTCAGTCTTCAAGAACTCAAAATTTTTGGGACTAAGGGATAGGTTCATTTCAATGCATTCGTTCAACACCTTGCCCAAGTTGAAGAGAGCTTCCTAGAAATCACACCCATGGGGTGTAAAGTTATCCATATAAATTTCCACTATGTCATGGACTATCTTGACAAAGATACTCAGGACCACCCTCTAGAAAGTGGCAGGGGCATTGCATAGGCCAAAAGGAAGGACCCTATAAGCAAAAGTACCCCAAGGATAGGTGAAGGTCTTTTTATCCTAGTCCCCTAGGCTAATATGGATTTGATTGTATCCACTGAACCCATCTAAGAAAGAGAAGAACTTTTTCCCTACCAGGCCATTTAACACTTGGTCAATGAAAGGTAGAGGGAAATGGTCCTTCTTTGTTGCTTTTTTTAATTCTCTGTAATCAACAAAAATCCTCCACTTCCCATTTTTGTTTGGAACCAACACCAATGGAGAATCCCACTCACTACAGATTTTGCAATTCTTCTTTCACTATATCCTTGAGAGATAGATTCATTCTCCTTTGCGGTTGTCAGACTGGTTTGAAACCTTCTTTGATATAAATGTGGTGAGTACACACTGAGGGGTGCACTCCCTTCATTTCTTTGTAACTCCAAGCAAAGGCATCCAAATGTTCCCTTAGCATGTTGCACAACTCTTCTTCTTGTTGTGTAGAAAGAGAGGGGTTGATTTTTAAAGTTCTTTTAGGGTTGAATTCTATTGTCTTAACACGAGTAGGGTTTGAATCAGCTAAGCATAGATCAATCTCATGGTTGCTCTTGGTTTCATTTACAACTTACTCTAAGGACAAGGTGTTGGGAGTTAGATTTTGGAGGATGTGTTCAATCAAATCATCTTCATCGGAATGTCCTCCTCCCATGGAAGTTTCCAGGGTATATAGTTGCGCTAAGTAAAATTCATCTTCTTCCTCCTCTTCCAGCCATAAAGGTAAATCATGTTCTAAAGATGGTTGAGCAGGAGGGTACATGATCAACTGCTTGGATAGATGCACATTTTTGATAGTCATGTTTCTAGCCTTGTAGTTGACGTAGGCATCGACGGTGGCTAACCAAGGCCTCGCAAGTATGAGAGGATAACCATTAAGCTTGGCCTTAGGCTGAAGAACTAGGAAGTCGGTAGGGTACTCCCATGAGTTAATGGAGACCATCACAACCTCAACAATCCCCTCAGGGGCCACTATGGAATGGTCTGCAAGCTGCAAGATTGTTGTGGTCTTTCTTAATGAACCATGGAGATTTATCTTGAGCATGCTATCCTTAGTCATTACATTAATGGAAACTCCAAGATCAATCAAGGTGTGCACGAGAATGGTGACATTGATGTTCACATCTACTACAGGGCTTCTAGGGTCTAAATACTTTGGGCAAATTACCTGCCCCAGCATTAAGTTGGACAGTTGTCCAATGACAATAATGGTAGAGGTGTCTCTCTTTCACCTCCCTAGATGTTTGAAACACTTCTCTTTAATAATTTTGTTGTAAATAGGTACATCCTTAATGGCTTGGAGAAGTGGATGACACATATATTTTTCTGTTCACCCAAAAGTTCCTTCTCTTCTGGGGTAGGCTGGACTGGATGAGTTAATCTTTCAGGAAAGGGTGGAGGATTCACTCTATGTATAGTTTCCTCTTTTTCCTCCTCACTCTCCCTTGGTGGAGATAGAGGTTGGATGTCTGGGAGTACTCTCTCAGACCTCACGTTGATTTCTTGAATTTCCATAGCATAAGCAGTGTAGGATGTCTCTCCACTGTATACCTATTGTTCCTGTCTGTTGTTTAGGTTTGGATTTGGCTGGGTAGGAATTTTAGGTTGTTTAGGTGGAGCAGGGTGTAAAATCTATTGTTGAGTAGGAGGTGAAGGCAATAAAGCTGGAACATTGTTGTATGGGGGCCTCCACCCCTGGAGTGGTGCATTCCACTAAGGTTGTGGAGGAGTATATGGCTGAAATGATTGGTTGGTCGGCTGGGAATGGTACTTAGGTGCAAAAAACCAAGGAGAAGGTGTAGACTAAGAGGGATGAGCAGGGGGCCCCCACGAGGGAATGGATGTGGTTTGGTTAGGTTTGTAATATGCATAGGATGACCCTTGCATGCCCTGTTGGTACGGTCGAGGCCCGTGGTGCCTCCTTTGGTTTATATAGTAGAGATGTTCAGTCACCCCTTCAGTTCCATGACACATAAATTTTAGTCCAGATAGATAAGGGAACTTGTTTGTGGAGTGGTTTTCTTCACATACCAAACATATTTATACAAAGTTTAATGGAAATTCATTCCTAGGGTGCCTCCTCGTGCATCTGGGGTAGAAGATGGCTAATGCTCTCTCTGCTTCCTCCTGCTTTCTATTGATGTGCATAGTGTCCCTCTATAGGGAAAGGGTTTTCCCATTTCACTCTTTAAATATTCCAACAGGTTTCCAATTTCACCTTTTATGGATGTGTTGGAAGAGGAGGAGATGGCCATTGGTTGACCACCCCTACCCTTTTCCTTAGGTTCCCTAGAATGGTTCTTAAAGAAAGCCTTGATATCTTCATAGGGTAGCTGGTAGATGTCCCCTATTTCTGGTAGGTTTAGGGTATCCAGAAGATCTTCCCTAACCACCTTGAGTAGGACTAGCTTCAGTGACTCAGGATCAAGTGTGCATCTGGATTTTTTGTAGCTAAGCTGGAGTCTTTCGTCATAATCTTCTAAGGACTCATCATGCACTAAGGTCATTCTAAAAATTTCCTCTTTAGTGTCTTTGGACCTACAGTAGTCCTAATACTTATTGTTGAAGGCTTGTTGCATCTAAGCCCAGGTGGTGATGTTATCCCTAGGTAAACCCATGAACCAACACAGAGCTACATCCTTGAGAGTGGATGAGAATAATTTCAACTTTCGATCATAAGTGGTGTAATCATAAGTTCTACATATTATTGTGAAATCAAACAAGAAAGTTTCTGAATCTTCTGAGGTCAAGCCATGGAAGTGAGGAAGAGCAGAGGGGATTATGTTTTTCATCTTGGCATCCCCATTGGTTTCTTTGATGGTAAAATCACCCTCATTTTGTTCTTTATATCCTCTTTCATTTCTATTTTCAGCCATTAGGTTAGTTGGAATGGGTTCTCCTTCTTCTTCTCCCCCTATAGGCTCTTCAAAAATATAGAGTTGCTCACTTAAGGGGTCCTCCAATTCATAGCCACCAAAGAAGAGGGAAGGTTGGCTGTTTGAAGTGGTGGGGGTATTTGGTATAATTTTTCCTAAGTTATCCTTATTTCTACAAGGCATGAATGAAGTGTTTTTGTTTTGTTTTGTTTTTCAAGCTTTAATACTAATTTCATAATTGAAATAACAAATTGAATGGAACTAACTGTTGAATGAAACCTTACTTGCAGAATGGAAAGGAAAGAAAACCAACTTACAATTACTTTGGATAAAAAAATGAAGGTAATAGCAGAACAAAAGAAATAAGAAATAGAAGAAAGAAAGAAGAAATCACATCTACTCATACACCTCCCTGGCAACGGTGCCAAAAAGTGACGAGCATCAGTATTGCAACAAGAATGCTGAAACTCCTAGGGCTACCAACTTTACTTTATCAACGGGGGTTCGTACAAATTTGGAGGTGACAGTGTTGTATACACAAGCAGACGCAATGGGTCCACTCTTTGTCACTGCTGAGCTGGTGATAGACCATTATGGTTTCTCAAACTAGCCTTCTATTGATTTAGAAGAAGTTTGATTACCAATGAAGAAAGGGGAATTTTACCCTAATTGAGAGAATTGAAACATTGTCTATTGTAGTAATGAAGGACTAAAATAAATGCTTTAAACACACCATTCATCTAACTATTTGTTAATATATCTTGCTTCATAACATTTCTAAGCTAACATGTGTGTAATCCTAACTATCCTAGGCATGCAATATGAGATAATCAAACACTTTACTATTGTGCATCTAAATGAACACAATAACTCTTTTTTCCTTTTTGTCATTTTTTTGTGCAAATGTGAATGCCCAATCTTTTGGTGGAATGGCAGGTGGGTTAGAGGTGGTTGTGAAGGGTCATATGGCTTAGGAGGAAAACAGGGGTCTTCTCTTAACTTTCTAGATGCATTTTCCTCAAATCAACCTCAAAACAGGCCACTACAGGTCATCCTACAGGATGTCCTAATGCACCTACAGGATGTCCTAATGCTCCTACAGGATCCCCTGTATTCCTACACGATCCGACCGAAAGCATGATGAGGGGTTTGGAAGGTGGTATAAGGCTGAGGGAAGGTGAATGATGGAAGAAATAAGACAAGGGAGTGGCTAGAACTTCCTCAGATCTCAAACCAAAGTTTGTGAGATGGTTGGATTAGCTCAACAAACTTGGAAACTTGTTCTTATGGAATGATGAATTGGTTGATGGACTTAGTGGATATTGGTGATGATGGATGAATGAGGTTAGGTTGGGGCTACTAACATGAGAACTTCCTGCACTATCAAAACTCCCGCAATACATACATCACTAGCATTTACCCATGGATCATGTCAAACAAGAAAGGTTTCCAATCAACATAAGAAAATAAAATTCCATTATTTAGTTTCCTAGTTCATGCATGGAAATACTTTCCAAATATTGTGAAACACCATGAGATCTAATAAAAAGCTGGAGATACGAGAAATAAGACCTAAAACCTATTCTTGAAAACAGAAAAGATGTTGGTCTAATTAGCAGAAAACCCTAAATTCCATTAGAAATCAGAATTCTGTCTTTTTGGGGTTGAATAGGATTTTTTCCTCAAACCATGGTCCCCGAAGGGAGGAGTAAGGCCAAATCCACCTGCTATCAACCTTTTTGGTATTCCTTTATCTCTCTAAAGTTACTGCTAAAGCTAGACACAAATGGAAGCAAACTAATCAAATTCACCACTACTTGCAATGAAATAATGTCAAAATCAATCCAACAATTAATATATGAAATAACCTAAGCATACAAGTACAATAAGAGGAACCTTTGCTGCTAGGGTTGGGCCCTAACCCAAGAGCTTCAGCCCTCTAAGTCAATTCAGTGCTGGATCAAGGAAATTCCCATTCTCATTATCATATCAAATATTACATAATAGTGTTTTGCCAGAATCCTTTAACTTGAAAATGCTTAATGCTCTTACATAAAAAATTTGAATCCTAATGAGGATCTAGGTCTCCTTATTTATACAACTGAAGTCTCCAACAAATTACTTAAATCTAGGGAGGCTTGGCTCCCAAACTCAAGATGAATTGGTTCTTAACTGTCACTGGCTTGACTGCCCATGATCTCCATGACTCGGCTGCTTGCAACTCTGAGCTAGTGTGATTTGATTGAGGGATATTCAAATGAGTGAGGATTTAATAAGGAAGATCCATCTCATATAATCTCTCATTCTTGTCTCATTCAAGTTCCTACACCTTAATTAGCCAAAATTTCCATGATTTTCTCCTAAAAACCTATAATCAATGCACATTAGACCACTAAACATAACATCTTACTTTTACTCATCTCATTAAGCAAAATATAATTAAAAAATGTAAGGAATTATGAGAAGAGTTTATTTTAGTAGGCTTGGAGGCATATTAAGGTCCATATAGTTACCCAATGATGAGGCTCATCAAAACTCAGCAGTCATGAGCAAAAACTCAGGGATTCAACAAAGTCATGCTTAGGGCTTTGTGTAGTGGTGATGAAAATATATTGAAGGATGTGAATTGATCCCATTTGAAGACCTATTGACCAGATGTGACAAAATGGCCTATAATAAGATCCTCAAGACTTATTAGTTTTAACGTTCTAAGAATATTTACTTCCTTAATCAAGTTCAATATTTTTGAATTGTCCTCTCCTAAGACAACTATCAGAATGTTTCCAATAAGGTTTCCATGAAAACAAGGTTGTTATCGGGAAATCTAGTGTCCACTCGGAGCTGCTAGTCCCACTAAGATAGGTAGCTATCTTAGAAACAAACAAACCAAAACTACTTTTGCTTTCCTTTATGAGAAGTAGATAAGAGGGGAACAAATGACACCAACCTCATTCTTGCGCTTGGTTCCTTGCTTGGTTCCTCTCCCTTCTGACAGATGTTTGTCACTCCTTCTTCGTTTACCCAGCTTCAAAGAGCACCTGCGGAATCAAAGCAGCACGATACTATCGAAGAACAGAGATCTACAATTATAAATAATATAGGACCAGATATATATTGACCACACAAATGCATATATCATCAAACATACAAGGATGTGGAGGAAAACTTGAATAGCTTTATTAATATCAAGAATAGCAAAGAGGATTCCAACCCATTGTTCTGACCCAGCGTCATCCTCTCAGCATGAAAGCCCTTCTTCACCTCATGAAAATCTTAGATCACCCAATACTATGATATTGCACCAAGAAACCAACAACACTTCCTTACAAGATACAATATTCCAGCCTCTGGATCTCTGTGATGAGGGATCCATATATAAATGATTGTAGGGGGGTGAGTTAGCTTCTAGGATTTTGATTAGTGTCCTCTCTTTGATAGTTCTTGATTCCACTTGGAGATTGATGATCTCTTACTCATCCCTGGGCGAATTCAGAGAGGCAATTGTCACAGGAGAAGTTTTTGGAAGATTCCATGATTATCCACCTTGCAAACTATCTCTGTCATTTGTCTACTCTTTCCCATCGCACCCTATAGAAGGGCTTTCCAGTATGCATCACACTTTTTACACTAAGCAAGTGAGATGCATCACACCCTCTGCATTGGGCAGTCTATATGGTCCAGTTTTGACCAGTTCTGAGCAGTTTTCCATGGAGAACTTCTGGGGGATGATGTAATCAGCTGACCTTGTTCTTTTAGGGTGTGAAGCAACACTTTTAGGGATATAGAAGCCCTTGGTTTATGGACATGTATGATTGGGGTTGCAGCACCCAAAAATGTCTATAAAAAAGGTACACTTAATCGTGCTTAGTGAATTGAAAATAGGGTGGGGCCTAGGGAATTTTGTAATTCCTATAACTCAAAAATATTAAAGATATCTTGTAGAAAACCTCCATAACATTATTTCTTATGGATCTTATTTTTCATTTTCTTATGGAAAAGGGTCATGTTCCTATCAATTAATTTAAGAAACAAACTTTTAGATTTTAAAATCCATAACTTGCCTTCAACACTTATAACTTTTGAATTTTTTGATAAATCACTGTCTCTGGTGTCTAAAGATCAATAATGATGTCTTCATTCTCCATTTTTTCTTGGATATTTTCTAGCTAAGCTCTAAATGATTCCTTTGGATGCAAGATATTTTACTTACAGATGCATCGGAATTACATATAAAAAAGTTAATTAACCATGGAACTTAAAAGCACATAAACAATTCAAAAATAATCAAAAGAACACAAAAACCATGAAACAATGATTTGATTATGGAGTTCTTCCAATTTGGACTACGTCTTTGGGCCCTACTCAATAGTGGGGAGGCCATACTTTTATTAGTGGCATAAAAGATATAAAAGGATAGCAACAAGAAATTTCAACCCTTGTACCTCCAAGCTAATATATGGGAAGAGAATGGAGAACCCAACTTTGAAAACAAACAGAATTACTGAAATCCTAGCGAAAAAGAGTGCAAAAACGCCCCTCCAAACTCTCAATTAGGATAATCAGGCCTTTTGCAACCTTCTTGGAACCTCCTTGTTGTTGAAGGCAAGGTTCAAGCCTACTGCCAAGGGTGGGGTTTGTTGTATGCATTAAAATATGTGTATTCGGTCTATCCTCTCTTGCCTTTCTCTGACACAATAGTCATATATATAAGATCATGACAGCATCCCTCAAAATCAGGGCAATTCCAACATAATAGCAAAGGTTAGTGAGTAGAAGGATTCATGGAAACAACCCTTCCGTAATAGAAAATCCAATGTCTATAAAAACAACTCATTACAACAAAGCACGGGTATTAGCGGCGGGTTTATCGGTGGTTCCAGCTTATGGTGGACAATCAAGGCTCAGATATAGGCGTCCTATGATATCTATGGATCTGACAAGAGTATTCACCATATGCCATAATGTCTCATGTCTGGCTCTCCCATCGCACTATCCCAATCGATGTGAAACCATTGGCGCACTGATCTAGCACATTGCAACATTTGTAGACTCACCGGGTGTATTAAGCAAAATATATAGTATATTGGGTTCGGACCTGTTATCACAGTATCGCAATCGATGCCCACCGTGAAATTGCAATCAACACTTCTCCCTCGAACCACATCGCAAGAACCAACCTCGATGTATATCGCATTAAAACTAAGTCCTGCTGGTGCTGATTCATAACTCCTCTGGCCTATGATATGCGATATTGCAATCGCAGCCGAGAGCGCCACGGAATGATTCTCCCTTAAGCCCTGCTCCTTTTCACTGATATGCGATATGTAGGGTCTAGTGGCATCCTACCACATGGCACTCCCTTATTTGCTGAAACTATGCCTTGTCATCTTCTCCCTGCTCCCTGGACAAGTCAAACTCAAATTTTGACTTGCTCTAACTTTTCCATCTGGACTCGTATTTGAGTGCCGTTCACACCAATGGAATTAGGATGATGAGAAATTTGATCCGATGCTAAGCTTGTCCAGATTATGCCACTTTGATTTTTGAGCCTTTTGTCATGCCACTGGTACTTTTCTGAAGATCCACCTAGATCAATCTTCCCCACTAAGAGCTTTTGGACCAGCACCAAAAGACTTTTTAGTCAATTGGTAAGTGAGGAAATTTCTCCCTCACTTTTTCCTTCTCCATCCATCAATCTTTTCTTGGATGCATTCCTTTGAAGCCAACACGGATGTATTCCACATCTCCACATTGTGAAGTTCTGGTCCTCCGGTTGAGTATGATATCTTTAGGAAACTTATCTAGATACTTGGGTGAAAAATCATCCACTGTAGGAATCTGTGAAACCTCCTCGTATCCATAAAGCTTTAGGTTTCCACATTTACCATGGATTACAATTGCATATAAGCAGAAAAGTCAAGATGAAAATCATTGTCTCCAATCTTTGCCAATATGGTGAAGGGACCATATCTAATGGGTCTCAGTTTCATCCCTTCTCCCTTCATCGTATCTTTATTGATATGGAGCCATACCTTGTCCTGAAATTGAAATTGATGGTCAACTCGGTGCTTATCATGACGAGCTTGGTACCAAGCTTGACTCTTCTCTAATTGCTCCTACACTGCCTAGCGAATTCCTTGTATCTGCTGAATGAACTTTCATGCTTTGTCCCTATCATCTCATCCATTTTCATCATCCTCTTTCCCAAAGACCATGTTTAAGGGATCTCTAGGTAGATAGCTAAAGCATGTCTCAAGCGGTGAGCTCTATGTAGATGAATGTGCTGCTCGATTGCATGCATGTTACACATAAGGAAGTTGTTCATCCCACAACTTGGGATGTTTCCTATAATAGCCTTGCAACAAGTGTACCACGGTGCGGTTGACAACCTCAGTTTGTGGATGAAATGGCGTACTTCTTTTCATCTTGGTTTCCATATTTCTCCACAAGTTGCTCCAAAACTCCCCAAGAAAGTTGGATTCTCGATCTGAAGCAATAGATTTGGGCAACCCAAAATTGACCCAAACATGCTGAAAGAAAGGAAAATCAGTCTGCTTAGTAGTGACCTGCTTTTTACAAGGCATTAAAATACACAATTTACTAAACTTATCCACAGCGACATACAAATAATCATGACCTTTCCTAGACATCGGTAAACCTCCTAAAAATTCCATGGACACACTTTCCCATGGTCAACTCGAAATAGGGAGTGGTGTGTAGAGCTCAATTTTTCTATTAGAGGGCTTTGAAATAGAACAGAAGACACAACCCTTTACAAAGTGAGTGACAATGTTTTTCATATGAGGCCACAAACAAAACCTATGAAAATGACATAAAGTATTCTCAATGCCAGAATGACCAGACACCAAAGAGGTATGAGGCTCTAGGATTACATAAACCCTTTCATTACTAGGTATACACAGTTTTCAAAGGTGGTACAATAGATTTCCCTACAAGCAATAATTGTCCACCTGCGATCCATGAGTTAGTTTTGCATAGATTTCTTTAAAATCATTATCATTAGCATATTGTTCAACATAAATTTCTAACGACAAAGAAACATTTTTCAAAACTACAGATGCAGAAATAGGAGAGCGAGAAAGCATATCTGCTACTTTGTTGTTGGTTCCTTATATTTTATTACCAAATGAAACTGTTGGATGAGTCCCATCCATATGAAGTGACAGGTTTGTTGAAGCTTGGTCTATGATTGAAGATACTACAAGGGTTGATGATCTGTGTGGGTGATGGTCTCCTTGCCAATCAAATAGTGTTTCCACTTCTTTACACTCTATACCAAGGCATATAACTCTCGGTCGTATGTAGGATAATCCACAATAGCCTGGGGAAAGTCTCTGAGTGGTAAAAAACAAGTTTTCTTTGCGGAATCAATACAACACCCATGGAATATTCACTGGTATCTTTTTCAATTTCGAAAGGTTGTTGAAGGTCTGGTAAGGAAAGCATCGGGTCCATGCTAATCTTCTTTTTCAGTGTCTCGAATGATTTCTATTTTTTTCGCCCCGACTGAAAGGCCTATTTCACACTAGTCAACACATGCAAGGGGGCTACGATAATGGAAAATTTCACTATGGACCTTCTCCAATGTTGTACCGTGCCCAAAAACTTTGGACTTCTGTGACATTCGTGGGCTTAGGCCACTTCATTATTTCCTCCACTTTAGAGGGGTCTATCCTTAATTTCCCATTACCAAAAATATGGCCTAAATAAATTAGAGAAGTCTTTCCAAACTCACACTTTGATAGTTTCAAATATAATTTCTCTTTCTTCAGAACATTAAGCACTTTCTTTATGTGACACATGTGTTCCTCCCATGTCCTATTGTACACAAGAATATTTTCTAGATACACAAGAACAAAATGATCAAGAAATGGTCGATATAAGTCATTCATTATCCTCATAAACATTGTTGGAGCATTGTACAGTTCGAATGGCATCACCATCCATTCGAATAGCCCCTGCTTGGTTTTGAACATAGTTTTCCATACATCCTACTCTGCAATTCTAACCTGGTGATAACCACTACGCAAATCCAACTTGGAAAAATAAACAACATATTTTAATTAATCTAACAATTCATAAATGTGAGGGAGAAGGTATCAATTCTTCACGTGATCTTGTACAGTTCCCTATAATCTACGCACATTCCCCATGTGTCATCTTTCTTGGGCACCAACACGATTGGTGAGCCGCAAGGAGAAGAAATTGGTCTGACGACTCCCTGGTTTAACAGTTCTTGCACTTATTTCTTGATCTCCTCCATCTTGATAGAAGCCATCCTGTACATGCCAACATTTGGTAAAGGGGCATCCTGCTGCAAATGGATCTCTTGTTAGATTTCCCTTTTAGGGGGCAATCCTCTCAGTTCCTAAAACAATTCATCATAGTCAGAAATAATTTCAAATGATTCCTTCTTATGATCAGGATCACAACCTCTGAAAGTGTCATCTGTCTCAACTTCTTTCAGCCTCACAACCATAAGCATGCACACTTTACTGGAATTAACTAGTTTTTTAATATTTCTTGCACTGACAAGGCTAACACTAACTTTTGTTTGATGAGTTCTGACTATATACTCTACCCCATCCTTGGTGAGGTGGTATTTTTTTTCATGCTAAAAGAAAATGACCTTTCTATCATATGAATATGGGCTTCCCAAGATGATTTGACAGATTTCCAAAGGTACTACATCTAACTCTACCTCATCAACTAATTTAGAAGCAATTACAAATGTGGCCCTACACTGCTTGGTGACCCGCAATTTGGCTTTATCGCTTACCCAACCAAGTGCGTATGGACTCAGATGAGGTTTAGTTTCAAGGCCTAGCCTTTCCACTAAGGACTCTGAGATTAAGTTTTCTTTAGAACCTGAATCAAACAGATTTTCCACCTTTGTGTGCTTTATGACAACTCTAATGTGGAGCAACTCAATTCTCTTTCACTTACAACTCACAGGCTCATTCAAAAAACTAGTGCTTACAACCAAATGTGAACTATCATTAATTGAAAGAGTACCTCTTGCACCCATGGTTGTGATCAATGTTTCATCGTTGGAATCCGATCTAGGGTCCTACGTTGTTGCCACTATCTTTTGCTTCCCCTTTCCATTTAATCTCTTTTATCTTAGTTCCAGATGTATCTTCCAGCAGTGGTCCTTGCCATGCCTATCCTTCTTGCAGTGAGTACACGATGGTGTTGCTCCATTCCCCTTCTTGGCAGTGATGGTCTTCTTATCCTTCCCTTTTCCTTTCTTCTAGAATTTTCCATGCTCAGGTTTGAATGTCATCTTCTTGGTTTGGTCATATCGATCATTCTTGCCTCAAATTTCAAGATGTGTAGCTTTAACATTGTCTGTATCAATTAAAGTAGGCTCAAACAGTAATAACAAGTGTCTGATGTAACTATGTAGCGCACATCTAATGAGATGCCCAGATTCAGTGCTTGTTTCCAAAATTACTCTGTGAAGCTTTTTACATTATGGCCCTTACCTTGCGTTAAATATTTCCAGTCCAAAAGTACCCTTTGCTTATAACCTAGAGGGTAGAACTGATCCTTTAATGCATAAATAAAACTAGACCAAGAGGATAGAATGTTACCTAACTTCATGTTACCCTTTTGTAACTTTCTCTCCCACCAAATGAGAGTAGTGTGAGCCGAAGAGATGCTAACTGGACTTTCACCTCATCTTCTTCGATCTACTAGATTCAGCAGTAAACCTCTATCTATGTGTTCTAGTTATTGAGTTTTTCTGCACTACATTCTCCATTGTATATGGGCAAGTCGAACTTGACATCTAACTTGAAGAACATTTTCGTAGAGGTCTGTTTGGAATTTCTATGAGAGTGATGAGAACTATCATTGGAAGAATGAGAGGGAGGAGGATCTTCTCCACCACCTTCCTAATTTGATGATCCATGATCGTTGACATCCTTCTTCTCATGCCCAAGTGCCTTCTCATACTCTATAGTTGGTCCAATTTTCCTACCATATTATAGAATACCTTTTGGAAAAAAAATTCTGCTTCCCAACAAGCTTATTCATTGGCCATGTTTCTTATTCGTTGTGCACATCCTACTTTGGGAACAAAGGAATTAAGTGTTCCTTCTCCTCTTCACAACTTGTTCTAGGTTAGCATAAAATCATGCAATTCACATCTTCAAAGACCTCCTTTGATACCAAATTGATCCAAGATCTTTTATTTACAGGTGCATCAGAATTACATCTAACAGAGTTAATTAACCATGGAACTTAAAAGCACATAAACAATGTGGAAATAATTAGAAGAACACAAAAACCATGACACAATGATTTTATTATGGAGTTCATCCAATTTGGACTACGTCTTTGGGCCTTGCTCGATAGTGGGGAGGCCTTCTTTTTATTAGTGGCATAAAAGAGATAAAAGTACATCCACAAGCAATTTCAACCCTTATACCTCCAAGCTAATAGATGGGAAGACAATGGAGAGCCCAACTTTGAAAACAGACAGAACCAATGAACTCCTGGTGAAAAATAGTGCAAAAAAGACTATCCAAACTTTAATTTGGATAATCATGCCTTCTGCAACCTTCTCGGAACTTCCCTGCTTCTCAAGGAAAGGTTCCAACATATTGCTAGGGTTAGGGTTTGTTGTATGAAGTAAAATTTATGTATTTGGTGAGTCCTCTCCCGCTTTTCTCCGACATAACAGTGATATATATAAGACCATGGCGACATCCCCCAAAATCGGGGTAGTTCCAACATAATACCCAATGTTAGCAGGCAAAATGATTCATGGCAACAACCCTTCCACAATAGAAAATATAATGTCTAATCAAACAACTCATTACAACAATGCATGGGTATCGACAGTGGGTTTATCGGCGGTTCCAACTTATCGACGGACAATCCAAGCCTAGACATAGATATCCTGTGATATCTATGGATTTGACAGGACTATTCACCATATGCCATAATGTATCTTGTTCGACTCTCCCATCGCACTATCGCAATCAGCGTGAAACCCCTGGCACACTAATATAGCACACTGTAACATTTTCAGATCCATCGGGTGTATTAACCACATCATATAGTATATTGGGTTCAGGCCCCTTATCGCAATATCACAATTAATACCCACAATGAAATCGCAATCGACACTTTTCCCCCAAACCACATTGCAATCACCAGCCTTGACATATATCGCATCGCAACTAAGTCCTGCCAGGGCTGATTTGTAACTCCTCCGACCTGCGATATGCAATATCACAATCACAGCTGGGAACACCATGGGCCGATTCTCCCTTAAGCACTCCTCCTTTTCACTAATATACAATATGTGGGGTCCAGTGGCATCTTGTCATGTGGCGCTCCCTTATTCACTGAAACTATGCCATGTCATCTTGTCCCTGCTACTTGGAGAAGTCAAACTCAAACTTTGACTTGCTCTAACTTTTTCATCTGGACTCAAATTTGAGTGTCATTCACACCATTGGAATCAAGATGATGAGAACTTTGATATGATGCTAAGATTATCTAGATTCTACCACTTTGATTTTTAAGCCTTTTGTCATGCCACTAGTACCTTTTTGAAGATCCACCTAGATCACCTTTCCATGTGATGGAGAAGAATAGGATGTTCTTACCCATGATTCTAAAGTAGATTTTATTAATTTAAAATTTCTACTCCCAAATGTAGATAAGGAATATTATGATGTATTTTTTCCAAGATTCAACTATTATGCCAAAAACCTTAAAAATTTGCTACCAAATAATATTATAATATAATTAAAGAGGCCCATAATGATCATGAGAAACTTGGGTTTGAGGGGAAATTGGTTTATAATCAAATGTTTTTGAGGGAATGATCCAAAACTTGATAATATTATTTAAAAGGATATTATCACTTTCCACAAGAAATATATCCAATCTAGTAGTTAAATGTCTAGAGCCAATTCTTTGATTGGTCCATCTATATTTCCTTGAGATATTTTAATATCAATCATATTCCATTCAAAAATCATCTCCTCCATCCTTCATTATATAACTGTCTAATAATAATTCCTTCTCTTTTCTATTTTTTTTTTTTAAGAATCACCTACAATGATGTTATTGCTTGCAAACTTTGAATATTTTGATGATATAAGAGACCTCCAATAATTCTCCTTTTCCATATATGATACAACCATATGTAGATTAAAAAGATTGATATTCTTACCAAGTTTATGATGAGTAAAACTAAATAGTATCTAGTGCTTTGTATTTTGGATAAAATAAAGTGAAAACCATGGTTTTTACATAGAGAGCATAATCCCCTAGAAGCTCCTCTTGAACTCACACCAATATAACTTTACAAGATCGGGATTGCTACTTGAAAATATCCAAGCCTCTCAAAGCCTCCATTTTGGTCTCCTAGAAGAGAAGGATGACAGGTTATTCTATTCTAATTAAATAACTTAGGGTTCTTATTTATTTATGCTACCAAGATCTATATATCTCTAATACCCAATTATCATTATATTCATATGGGTTTTTTACTACCACGTTTTTATTGTTCACTAATTCCAATGGGTTTAATATATCTTGTTCAAATTGATAGGGATTCATTTGATTTCAATTGGGTTGCCATCGCCTTTGTCACTTTTAAATATTTCTTCCCATTTTTCCTTTGTTATCTTCTTACCTACTCTCTTAGTAATATTTTCTTCTAGGCCCTATTCTTCTTTTTTCTCTTCCTTATCCAATGTTTGTTCTTTGTTCCTTGTATTTATGACAAATGAAAGAAGAGGTTGATTAGGGATCCTATCAATCTCTTGTAATGTATCGAAAACCCTACCTTCATATTCTAAAGGGGGTACCTTTGTGATATGAACTAGTGGTATTTCCATCGTTGTTATGGCTACTACATTACATGCCAAGTACGTATTTTCATGGTATTTAGAGAAGGGATACACTCATCATAAGAAAGAATTTCAAACCTGTTCAGATGAAAAAGAATCCTTCCACTCCTTATCTAATTTAGTGATATGGAGGTTGATATAAATGCAAGATTTGTGGGTTTTCTTTAACTATTATATAATACCAAGGATACTTGAACCTATATGGAGCTGAAGGGCCTACCACTTTAGCATGAAGTTTAATTTTTTACTTGATATTTGGTCCCATTTTCCTCTTGATCATTTTCCACTATTCTTCTTTGTCAAGCACAAGTTGTGAGATTTTGGCGTTCTTCTTATAATCCTTGGTAAATTTCTTGTACTCATGATATGTTTTACATTTAAGGGAAGATTCTCGTAATGTAAGTGTTGTTCATGTTTTTAGTTATCTAGGGTTAGTGGGATAGATTCTATAATCCATTCTTCTAGATCTAGCTCTATATTCATGCAATGATAAACATAATTTCCTTTGGCTTCACCTTGCTTATTAAATTCCTAATATCATTCCAAAAAATTCTTAGAGTTTCAACATGATTAGGATTGAATTCTAGAGTCTAATGATTTATATACATTCTAAAATATCCAAATAAGAAAGGTACATTTATGAATATTAAGTCCCTATGCTCCTTAGCTTTGAATAGGAAGGAATAATACCCCCTTCCAAACTTGTCAAACACAAATTTTGTGAGGATATCAAGGAGAAGTGCTATCATAATAATGGGTTTGATACACTACTTATTTCCATTCATGATGATAATAAAATATCATGAGGATAATCTATGGTTCCCCATAAGATTTGAAAGAAAAGCCTCCTACCAACTTGTCCAAAGTGAAATTAAATCAAAGGAACAAAAGCACGAACATCTCAAATGACTAAAATCACTGCTAGGCTCCACATGCAAATTAATATCAATATGCCTTATTATCACAAGTATTGGGGAGGATGTTGGAATTATGTTTCTGGTATGGTTATATGTTACAGATGTTGTACTTGATGGCAACACCCATGGCATGGCTCTCAATATGATGAGAATTAAGAAGTACGCAGGAGAACAGTTCAGAAGATGGCGTACCGCAGGTATGCGTGCAGGACCACGTCCAGACACGCAGGTTACCCATTCATTTGGTGCGTACCCCCAGTGCACACACTTCAGGCAGTAAAGCGCGCACACATGGTTTCTTATGTTTAACCCTTGGTATTAGCGGCGGTATTGTGTTATTATGGTTGGCCCGTGGTGATTGATCATGATTTGAGGAAGAGCTGCCTATATAAAGCAAAGGAGATCTTTTGCTTGGTATTGCTTTTGGGTGAATTATTAAGATCTGAAATATTGGGTTATTGTTTCAAAAGATTGATCTATATGAAAGTGAAGTGGAAAGCGAATCTGTGAAGGGTGATCTCTCGAGCGCTTGATCAGATCTGGGCATCCGTATAACTGTAGCACACTGGTGATCTGCAAATTCGGCCCTAATCTGAAGTACGCAGGTGTTTAACGGTGCCTCTATGTGGGTACGCAGAGTAGAAACAGGCGAGCTGCGTGGGTACGCAGAGCAGAAGAAGGGTGACTGCGTGGGTACGCAGAGTAGCAGTGGTCCAGGTGCGTACGCACAGTAAATGTACGCGGCGCGATAGTATTTCTGGGTGCATGCCTACTGTGACAGTATGCGGCGCGATAGTATTCCTGGATGCGTGCCCGCTGTGGCAGTACACGGCGCGATAGTGCATTTGGGTGCGTAATGTACACAGCGCAGTAGAAGAAGCAGTGCGTGGTCACGCAGTGCAGCAGAAGGAACTCTATAGGTATACGCAGAGAAGCAGAGGGTGACGTGCGTAGCGACGCAGGCCAAAGAAAGGAAAGCTGCGTATCTGTCTCATGACTATCTGTTGACTGAATTTTTCTGTTGATAAGGTGTTATGGGTTTAGTTCTGTTTTGTTGATCTGGTTACTGCTGTTGACTGTGAAATCTACATGTACTTGATGATCATTTGATGTTTATGGATCCAGTTTGAAAATTTATGAAAAGTGGTCTTTGAAAGAAAAGGGGGTTGTAGCTCCCTTCCAAGAGAGATTGGAAAACGAGAGAGAGTTGTACCTGTCTACAGGTTGCAGCCTGCGTACTGGTAAAGGACTGCACCAGTACAAGACCATTGTAAAAGGAGTTTCTAATTTGAAATAAGATAGAGACATA